>JACWBX010004221.1:20144-30518 GCA_014622435.1 Polypedilum pembai
TTATAGCGTTTGAATTTTATTTCCTACTAATATTGTCAATAACTTTATCTTTATTTACTGTCTTATTTTATTATTAATCACTTTATCACTTTAAAAAAACAAAAATTTTACTATATTTGTTGTAAATTTGGATTTTTTTACAACAAATATTGTAAAATTTCATTTACTACGATTTTACAACGCGAATTGTAAAATTTTTTTTCTGAGTGTACTCATGGAATTATATGGCCAAAGATGTATCAAAAGAATCTCACTTTCGACATTCGAATAGACCAACGAAGAAATTTTTGTATACCATTATTGCATAAACAAATATTTTACATAGAAAAGTAAGTCAAATCATTTTAAGGCTCAAATTTTTAATAGAAAATATTAAAGAAATATTGTTGATTTATACCAGTGGTGGCCACAGTAGTGTGCTGTAGTAAAAGCTTAAGAGCACCACAAGGAAACTTTTTTTGTTCAGGTGTGCAGTGATAAAAATTTTGATTCTTAAGTGTGTCGCGGATCAAAAAAACGTTGACCACCTCTGATTTATACACTTGCATTCATATATTTAAAAGACAAATTTGATTAACAGAGATATTATAAGGCAATAATCTTTTTGAGATCAATTAATAATCATTTCACATGAAAAAATTCAAAAAATTTTATAAACTAGCAATCTCAGATTAAGAAAATAATTTTTTTAAATAATTTTTATTGCATTGAAAAACTTTTTAAGGAATTTGAAAAGGGAAACTTTTTTGACAGAAACTTTTTGATTCATTTTGGCTGCTATTAATTAATATATTATCCGAGTAACCAAATATATGATTACATGCATTTTATATGATACGATAAGTAAATAGCAACTCGTAGCATATTTTTGATTACTATAATTGTAGTTTAAATGTAAAATATTGTGTAGAGAAATTCTTGTTTCTACCTACTTGTTTGTTTATAAGTAGACACAAAATGTAAATTATATTGAAATTTATTTCCGCTTTATTTATATGAATTTTGATTCAATTAAAAAATAATTGAAAAAGTCTTTTTGATAAGAAATTAATCGCAACCTTCCTGTATCTCTCTCGTACTACTACTTACATGATAAAAAATGAAAATTACATTTGTAGTCATTTAAGAATAAAAATAGAAATTTAAAATTTTTGCGATATAAAATTAAAAAAACTTTTTGAGTCAAAGTTTCTTTCAAATGTTGTGAAAGATAAAAAATTATAAAATTAAAATCATGTAATCGAAGCATTCATACAAAACACAAATATTCTACTTACCATAATAATCCGAAAACAGTAACAAAAGACACTGTAAAACTGCAAATAGCGTTAATAAACAGTTGTATGTAAATTATGATTGAATCAAATTTATTAATTTATTCTACCATATTACAAAATAAAAATTATTAAACAAAAAAAATTTATATTTCATGTTGTTGACTTTTTCATACGATCTGATGTTAATCTTACAAGTGATGTCTGATCATTAAAGTTTCTCACACCATTTAATTCTAAAGTGCGAATGAACAATGAGAATGTACAATCAAGGCAATTAAAAAATAATTTAAATCGTGGTCAATTAATTTTGTTGTCACACTTAAATGTTTCACATGTTCATCTCCAATGATCTTCATGACATCGCACCCAGTTTTTGTTTTATTTTCTCTCTTATACTGTGTATTTTTATTTTGTAATGTTGTTGTGCATTAAAAGAAAATTGATGTTTAGTTAAAGCCTTTTTTCATTAACCAAACATTTATTTTGGTAAAACAATTGGTGCAATATGCATGGAGAAAAAGTTTTAAGTGACATAAAGTTTGTGCTAATAAAGCATAGTTAAAAAACTTTTATTCTCCATGTGTCTATTGTATGCGCATCAAAATTGATTTCCATGTCGTCTACTATAACAGATCAAACAGTGAATATATTTGTGCACATTAACGTGATAATAATAATGATAATGTATATTGGTGAAGCAGAAAATTACTTACTTGCTTTCAAAATGAGTTTTTTTATTTTTTCAAGTAATTGCTATGAAATGCAGTGATAATGATGAGAAATTGAAGTATAAAAATGATTTTTTAGTTTCAACATTCAGTCAATGAAGTAGTTGTTGTAATAAACATTTTCAAGAATTTTTAGTCTTTTTAATTTTCATATACTTATAATAACACAAACAGTAATTTGACATTCTGAAAAACAAGTATTTAAAGAGCTCCAACACACATTCTTTCCATTTTTATTCATTCTTGCAGCAACAATAACCAATCTCGTAATCACTTAATTAAGCAAGTATGCTCATCTGTAGTGTAATGTGTGAAATTAAAATCAATTGCAGTGAATTGAGATTCTTTCATTCCATTAGCAACAAAGCGAAGGCATAAGATAATCTATCTACGAGTAATACGGAACATGCTCTTTGCATAAAATCAATAATATAATAAATTTAGTCGCGGCGCCCATCACGATATGATGGTAAATAAGGTAGGTTCACCTGCACAATGGCAAATGGCAAGAGCGACAAGCAACGGAAAATAATTTTATTATTCTTCTTCTTTAGTCGCTTGCCTCTCTCTCATTGAGTCCATATCAGTGGTTCATCTTCATTTACATTTACTTATATATTTATTTTTATTATGTTGAAGGCGCATAAGGCGATTGTTTTTTTTGCATCTTTTGACCAATGAAGTTGAGAAATGTTGAGGTAGGTTAATTATTAGGCAATATATGGAAAATCTTTTAAAAATATAATTATAAAAAATATCAAAACTATCTAAGTATGGAATGCGAGAAAAAGACAACTGTGTAAATTCTTCATAAATTCTAAAACAAATTCCCTAGAAATGGACACATGCACACATGATTAAAAGAGAAAAAAAAAAAACTTAAAATTTATTGACAATCGTGAGCTAGTAAGTAGTTATGCGGAAATGATCATCTTCAATAGAAGCACTTTTTTCTATTGCAACATGATCATTATACAATCTTGACAATGTCTACCTACTATACATGTGAATAAATATTAAATGAAGTCAAATGACTTGGATAGGAAAGGAAAAATTATGAATAAAATCGAACCGCTGTCGCTTTTGCTTGCTAATTCCAAATAATACACAATAATCCTTATTTCCAATCAATATGAATTATGATTTCATTGTTTTAGTCGTTGTATGTTCTAAAATGTGCGCGCTATTAGCAAGTTTTACTGCCGTCAAGGTTAGATATGAGAGAAAATTCGCTTAGTCTGATGTTAATTATAAATAAATATATGAATTTCATATTATGACAGTTTCAGGCATAAATCACCTATAATATCCACCCTTACATCATCATCAACTCATAGTATTGCTTATGAAACTCAATATGTAATTTATCATCTTACTTGCAAGCACATCATCAATGGCTTTGAATTGTTTTGCTAATCATTCTAAAAAAAGATCACCAAAACTTAACTCTACTCACTTTGAGTCTATTTCTCATTCCCATTCCTTTCTGTGATGAATTAGTCGCATAATAAAATTATTATAATAATGACCTTATAGCGCAATTTTTTTGATAGGTTGGAACGTGCTACATAGAAAAGAAAAAACACATTAATTTTATTACTTTTAGCCTCCTTCTCTCTTACTCATCATCTCATCTGTTTCGTTGTCGCTTTTTGCACAAAGATTGAAGATTGCGATTAGAGCCTTTTGTATTCAAAGATTCGTTTTGTTGATTATTGATCGATGTTATGTTACTTATTATTTTATAATATTAGCAGTGAGTGAACTTGTGGATTTATAATTGGCTTCAAACCTTTATTATGTTATTTTACAATAAAAAATTTTTTGAAAAAAATTAAGTCAGCTTCAATTTTAAATCAACAAAAATTTGTCACAAATTCTTTTACAAGTCTCGTATTTTTTGTAAAAATTAAGTCCATCATTATCATTTAAAGACAATTACACAACACACAATCACTCATGTAAACTTTTTATTACTATTCGATGAAGATTACATATCAGAGACAAACGACAACTTTTTTGCTTGCTGCATATGTGCGCATGCAATATATACAGAATCGATAACGCGAGAGCTATTCAAGCCAGTGATGATCTTTCGTAATTATTACAGTCGATTTATTTGTATACAATAATAGGCAAAATAAAGATGGCAGTTAATATCGCTCTTCTAAGTTTATGTCTCGCGACCTCATAACAGATGAAAAATTATTAACATTAAACGATTGTTTGAAATTGATGGAGTTTTGAATTGCAAGCGGTTATCTTTAATTAATCAACTGAAAATTATTGACACAGAGAGCGCGCGTGCAATTTGCCATCACTTAATCGTATGTTAAGTGTTTATAATTGATTTCAGAGCCTGTTTGATGTAACAAAAAAATTATTATCAAAAATTTAGTCATCGGAAATTGCAACCATTTTATGGTCTGATGCATTAAAAACTTGTCATTACAGTGACTGTTGGAAATTTATCATTAATGTCGATATTTCTTATCACTCTACCTTTTTCGGTAAAAAAAACCCCATAAATTTTACGCTATTATAGCATCAAATTATTGCATTCATTATGAAAGTAATCAATATTCAATAAAAAAAGAAACAACAAAATCGAGCTGTTAAAGTTAAACAGCGCCAAAATCAAGTCAAAGCATGAGAAAAGTGAGAGCATAAGAGTAATAAAATATATTGTAAATCATTAAACTAAATTATATACATCAATTGTGACATAAAAATCTATATGCACAAATGTTGCCTCTTGAATACAGCTTATATGGCACTTGTGATTAATTTTTACAGTGTTATTGATATCACAACTATATTGGATGTAATAAGACCTGAAATTAAATGTCAACATGCAATTTTAGTAAGCGCGTATACTAATCACTTCTGTTTTCATGTTTTTCAATCTTTTACTGCATATAAATGTATAAATGTATATATGAATGAATGAGGGGAAACTATTCCGAATAACCAATACAAATTTCCACTTGAAGCATATTCCGTCACACAACGTGTCAGTCATCATTTTGACGATACGTTTAGTGAAGACAGGGGATGAGCCTGACGTTCTCGTAATATTCGTCGGTGGACCTTACCTTTTCTATTGCGATCCGATAGCAGTAAATTCTGAGCGTGAAAAATATCTGAAAATTCAGAATCCTCAAGGCTTTCACCTCGAGATTCGAATCCAGGACCATCAGCTTGCTAGCCAGCGTCTTATCAATCTCGACGCCCTGCTAATCGGAGATTATAGCGCATTTTTGACGTGATAGATCAGTATGTTTGCTGATGAATTTTAAATAAATAAATTTATCTGATTATTGTCAATTACATCTCAAATCTCTGATTATCTTCCAAAAAAGTATCTCTTATCCTGATATATCGGAACGAAAAATTGGCGCTTAATATTAAAAAACGCTTATTCACAACCCTTTTTTGAAAACAAAAATAATAAACAGAAAAATAAATTTTCCTAAATTCTGTTTTTGGTTATTTATATTCAGAATACATCATTTAGAAATGAAAGTAAGTTAAATAAATCATTGGAGTAAAACACGAGATGCTTTAAATTTACTATTTTCAAAAAAATTTCAAAATCATTAACGTATATTTGCGTGTTTAAGTAATTTCGAAAAAATGTAGTTGCGTACCATCGGAAATTCTGAATACTTTTCGGAATTCCTATTTAGCCGTTATTTTTTCCGGAATACTAGGTCTCTAATATATGCAAATCTCCAATTTTATTTTAAATATCTTAGTTTCCATATCTTGACTTCGATCATTAAAAATTCACCCATTCATCATAATCTTCTGATTGTGACATAATAGCAACAGAGCAGAGTGAAAAAATATTTTGGCATCACAAATTGTATTTAATGTCTACTTATGCGTTTATTGTATGGCTCTTTTTACAATTCCACGAAAATATTCGTACCTTTATATTTTCGTGGCATTTTCTGATTCATTGACTTCTGTTATTTCTCATACATGCACTGTTATTGCCAGTTGCAGTTTGCTCTCACAAGTTGTTTTTATGGCTCTTGCTCGCTTGATGCATCGTTTTCTTCTCTTTTCATTAGGTCTTACTTTTTAAATGTAAGTGAACGCAAAAAAGCGAGAAAGAAAAAATCGAAAAATATTGCAGTTGCATATTGTGCATGTTTTTGCTGTATTTTTTTCAATGGCAGTGAACTTCGTGTTATACATAATATCAATTTCATTCACTAAAAAATTAAATCGTTTGATCTTAACCATTTCAATCAGTACTTTTCTGGTTTGTTGACCAAACTTTTTCACATAAACTTTATAGATTCTCATAAAAGACTGTATGTGTAAAGAAAATGAAAACTACGACATACGAAAAATTTTAAGCAACGCGGACCATTATAAGAAAGGAAAAAGTGAAATTGAACGAAATAATTTAATAAATTTAATTTCTTTTTTAATGAAATTTTTTAAATATTTGTAATTGCTGTTGAAGTAATAAAAAATTTACTCTAGAATGAAATTAATAATTTTAACTTTTAACTGCTACTGAATATTTTCCATAAAACACTTGATTCTGATTTATTAATTCTTTTTTCTGCTATCACCTAAATTGATTTATACAGCATAAACAGCAATTAATTTTATTTTTTTTTTCTCTACTCTAATAAAAGTGAATAAACTATCTCGGTATCGTCTAAAATGAGAGTGTTTAAAGCCTTGTGTGAGCCTACAGACAGTGCTATCAATAGTTTACTACTTAAATTGCTATCCCACTGTGCAAATTTTTCTATAAGCAAATACCAATCTTATTCGCTCGCCAATATAATAAAATTTTATTTATTCTCAGTCAGTGAACATTACGACAATGTGCACTGTAAATAATCCTCTTTCCAACTGCTACAATCAATATTGAAGTCTCTTTCTGCACATGCATACAGTGCATAAATACTTAGGCACTGTAAATATGACAAAATAAAGTGAAGTGCATTGAAATTGAAAACGAACCAATTAACACATTGGATGTTGTTATAATGCTGCATGCAATTATTTATTTACTCAAACGAGCGAGCAAGATCGTTTTAAATTGCATTAATAAACATAAAAGTGTCAAAATGTGATGAAAAATCATTGAAACATGAAAATCCAATTGCATTTATCAGGTGCATGTATAAAAATTGCATGAGATTCGAGTAATTTATTAAATTATTTATGTATTTTGCATTTCATTTTTAGTGTATTTTTGGAAGAAAAAAAATGTTCGGCTTTGTTTGGCTGACTACTTGGCTGGTTCCCGGCTGAGGCGCGAGCCCTCGAGAACTACAATAGCTAGAAACTTACGGTTTTTTGTGTTTGATTTGTGCTATCGAGTTATTGCGGCGACGGCTAGTTAAAAAGCTGTCACTTATTGCATTACTCGAGAAATTGCGAATTAAATTTTCCATTTTGAAAATTGTAAACAAAATTTTTTTTGCGATACGCGTTTTTTTTTCGCGCCTTTTTTAATTTCAAATTCAACTTAACCGTTATTTTTACGCAAATAGAATCTGCTTTTAAAGAATGAATTTGAAAATCTAAATCAATTGAAATTATTGTGACACTTGAATAATCCGAAATTAACGGATTTCCTTTTCACAATTTCCAATATAAACGAATTCAAAGTTGACTCGATGAAAGTTTTTATTGAATTTTAGCGATTAGAAATTTTATTTAAAGAAACATTTGTAAACTTGCTTTGTTTTGATATACTCATATAAGTTCTAATTGGTTTAATCTAATTTAAAATATTGATTATTAAAAGTGAAATTCTGCTGTTCAAATTTGCTGTAACAATTGTATTTATCAAGAATAAACATCTGTTTATAAAAACAAATTTGATTATTTAGTAATTTGTTAATAAACACTGATCTGTAGGGACAAAAATGCGCTTAAGTACACCAATCCGTAAATGGGTACTTTATATATCTTTTAAATTTTACACAAAATTTTTTGCTACTTCCCCTAAAAATATAAACCAATTTTTTGAATTCCACGTGACCAACTTTTCGTTTATTTGCATTAAAATTTGAAAATTCAATGCGTGAATCTTGTATTCTTCAAGCGTCACAATAGTTTAAATTGATTAATAATTTCAAATTCATTCTTCAAAAAAAAATTCCATTTGTGTAAAAATACTGCTAAGTGTCGCCGCAATAACTCGATAGCACAAATTTAACACGAAAAACGTAAGGCTCTACCCTTTATATTTTTCAAGATCTTGCGCCTTCAGTCGGGAACCAGTTAGCCGAAAAGCTTAAGTGAATGTATAAACTGCATTTTAAATTCCAAAAATGCGCTAAAAAGTTGTAGCAGAGGATGAATAATATGTATATGTTAGCACCTTTAATTGGGAAACTTAAGCTCGAACGAAGCTATTAATGATGCAGTATTGATAGTGAGTGCTATTTATACGTGAAGGAAAAGAATTCTATCATTGCATTTTTAAAGTCGTTGTAATGTTGAAATAAATTTTATTATTGACTTAAAGAGAAAAAATCAACAGCCGTGTTGAAGTACAAGTGAATGCTGAAGAGTAGAGGATTATGAAATAATTGGCATGTTTTAGCTTTATAAATCTTCGTTTTAAATTCAACTTTTTCTCTTCATTTTCTTACATAAAAGAGTGCATTCTGAATGGTTTACTTCATATTTTATAATGTTGATTGAGTTCTTGATAAATCAGTTGACTATTAATTTTCTCATCTCCACTTTTTATATTTCTTCAGTTTATATAATCGTTTCAATTTTCAATTACCCGGCAATGGGTAAAAACGAGTAAAAGCAAAACAAGTGGAGTTCCTAAAATTCCAATCGATTCATTTTGAATATTTTTCTTTATTCTCGGGCAAAATAAACCCGCGAACGAGTCATTAAAGACACGATTCTAAACTCTACATACATATATTTTTAGTAGATTAATACACAGGTATTGTACAAGAGAACCATGTCGTGAAATATGTAAAATAGAGAAGATGAGAGGAGGAGAACATAAGAGATAAACATCTTTATTTTGTGTGCATAATAACTTGAGCATTTTTTTCTGTTTCTTTTTATGTTTTCATTCTTTTGGAAGCACTTTTTATTTTATTTTTAACTTAGAAAATTTTTTAACTGAGGCATGCAGAAAATCGCGTTGAAGATTTTACATTGCATAGCTTTAAGAACAATGTGTAATCATCGATATTAGGACAAGGCGACTATTTCGTAATCAATTTCTTAATTAAAACTTGCCTCGGTGCTGACTGATATTTATCTTGCGATACCCAAATGGCCATAAATATCAAATTGCAATTGGCAGTCACAATCTTGTTGACTTTATTTGCACATGAAATGCACACTACTTTTAAAATATATCTGCATTGTGAGAGAAAAAAGAGAGAAGAAGCGACACGACTGGTACATTAAGGTTACATTGTCGTTTATTGTAATTGGGACTGAATTGTAATTGAATATGATCACTTTATATTTTTCACAACTTTACAATTTCTTTAATTTAAATTATAATAGTGAAGTTTGAAGCAAATTTACGCGACTACAATTAAATAAACATTTATTGCTCTACATAATAATCTAATAAAGACCTACATTGAAATTCGTATGACGCTTTACGGTATTAAACTCAAATTTATTAATATGATAATAACGGTTCACTTGAATTTAAAATTGACGCGAAAAAACGAGGCGACTAAAAATTTAAATAAATGCAATAAGTGACAGCTTTCTAACTATCTTTGCCGCTATTAACTCGGTAGCATAAATCAAAAACAAAAAACCGTAAGTCTCTAGCTATTGTGAATTTCGAGATCTCGCGCCTCACCCGGGAACCAGCCAAGTAGCCAGCCAAAGTGAGTGTATAAGCTGCCTTTTTTTAATTATTTTTATGTAATCAAAAGTTTGTTTGATAAAATTTATTCAATTGACATTTTTAAGTTTTTCGTTCATAATATGAAACTTGGTGGTTTCATTCGTAAAAGTGGCGGTTGAAACCTCGAAAAATTTTAATAAATTCGATAAAGTTTCGATGTTTTCACACCCCTTCGAAAAATGTGAAAATTATTATTTTTCTTTTAAGTTAAATTTAAAGCTTTATACAGTGTTTTAAACAACCAATTTGTACAGAAGCTGTGAAATTAATCAAGCTATTCATCTAGATATCTTTCTTTGTGAAAAATTAAAATTTTTTCAATCAAAAATATTGTTTGAAAATAAGAAAAATTGTTGTGATTTTCAGTGTTTTTCTTTACTGAAAAGTTTTACGTTTTTAATCACTCATTTTAACAAGGGGTTGGAAACTGGGGCGAAGGATTCGCCCGGTTTCGCCCCGGTTCGCCCGATTTTCGCCCCGA
>JACWBX010004223.1:0-31235 GCA_014622435.1 Polypedilum pembai
CAGATTACAGCATTAACTGATTCGTTTCTAATCAGAAAGCTTCATTTAAAATAAATTCAATAAAACAAAGAACTGATGTTAAAAACTGTTGCATTCTTTGAAGCAATTCAGATTTTCAAATTCATCAGGAAGTCTTTCATGGTTTTTAAATATAAAATATTAGAATTGAAATGAAAGAAAACGAGCAGATCAGTGTCCCGTGGCAGATCAGCTTAGCAATCACCATAAATTCACTTCAAACATGTCTTCTTTGCATTTCATACCATTTGGGAAATTTTTGACCAACACCATTCCGGACCGCCATTGACTGCCATGCACTGGTCTATGATCGACTATAATATTAAAATTCTATTTTGGAAAGTGGTTTGAATGAGTTAATGTATTAAGTCGACTTATTTTAATTTTGTATTTTAGCAAATTATATTGAACTGAAAATAACGGTCAAGACAAATTCAAATTCAAAAATGACGCAAAAAATGTCGACGAAAAAATCTTAGTAACCAACGAAAAAAATTTTTGTTTACATTTTTTAATATGGACATTTTAAATCGTAATATCTCGAATAGTGCAATCAGTGACAGCTTTCTAACTATGTTTCGTCACAATAACTCAATGGCACAAATCGAACACAAAAAACCGCGAGTCTCTAGCTATTGTAGTTTTCGAGATCTCAAAGCAGCCAGCCAGCCGAACAGCCGAACAGCCAGCCAGCCAGCCAAAGTGAACTTATAAGCTGCATTTTCTATACAAAAATGCGCTAAAAACTAATAAAATAACAAAACATTTTTGTTAGTTTCATACAAAATTTTTGAGATACTCTATTTTCGCGATCAAGAGTTTTAAATGCTTGGCAAAAATATATCTTAATCTACTTCAATGATATACCTATCTACTTACTTCCTTCTACTTCATTTTTAAAAAATAGATTTTAAATTGTGACAATAAATAGAAGAAAATGTCTTTATGAAGCTATTATTATATAGTGAAAAGCTAGAAAATTATTTTCTTTTCAAAACAATAGTGTGTATAATGAAAGATGATTTTAGACAAAAAGAAACACGTAGTGCAAAAAAATAGCAAAATTAGGTTCAGTGATTAAAGAAATTTTCCATTCCGTTTTTATATTTTCCTATAAAATATTTTTTGTCATTCTAAGAAATTTGCGCTTTCTAGCACTTTTTATTGCGTAAATCTTTCTGATTTCGATAAATTATTTTCCATTTCAACATGAAAACATTTTATCATAAAAAATAGTAGTGAATCTTACATGCGAAAATGTTAAGATTTTTATGTACTTCAATACACACTCAAGTTAACAAAAAGCGGATTTCATTTACTCGCATACAAAATAAACGATAAAAATCGAGTCATGTTAAGGAGGAAGTGACTTTGTTATGCTTTGAGACTCGCTTATTATAAAGAATTTTATCTTTCTTTCATAATATTTTTGTGCCTGCTTTTCATCATCATCATCATCGACATCGACAACATTGGTAATGATGAAAGAGAAAATATTATGCGAAGGCGTCTTTTCATTTATTCTAATGTAAATTCCATTGACACTGACATTTGAGAGTTGAATAAAAGAAAGCAACAGTGTTTGTCTGTTTATAAATAACATTTGCAAATAATGAGAACTGAGAATCATTAAAGTTATTATTCTGTGAAAATTTAAAGCTGATTATGGTTTGTCGAAATTTTCAACAAATATTCTCTCTAAGAATAATAAATTTAAACTTTTGACATTATAATGAGGTATCTTAAAGAATATTATTATTAACCGTCAGTGACATGTTAAAAGCGCATATTTCTGTGATAGATCATAATTTTAATTTAAAATTTAGTTCAACTAAATAATATTAAATTTAATCTTTTATATTTTATATGTAATTTTGAAAATTTAAATTAAAAAAAAAGATTTTTAATTTAAATCGGCATTGATATCTAAAATACATGTTTTGTGAATTATATAATCTTTTAGAAATATACAGAAATCTCGTATATTTGATTTGCATGAGGTATGTATGATGACATATGCGATAGGTATACATGCGAAATTTTCGCATACATACAAGTATGAAAATAAAAATATTTGGGCTATAGCTCGAAACTGTCATTAAATTTTGGAAGCATTAGATTAACGCAAAAAAGTTTACAATAGCACCTTTTTCCATATGAAGAGGCTAAAAATTTATTCTCATTTTATTTTAATATAAACTAAAAATTTGTACAAACAGTATGTAGGAGCAAAAGTTCACAAGTATTTTGCATATATAATTTTTTATTGTGAAACACAATTTTGTGGTTAGTAAAACATCTATTCTTGCGTGAAAATTTTTATTCACAATATAGCATAAGAACAGTGAAAAAAAAAATAACCGCAGGACGTAAAACAAGCATTTCTTTTTCACTTTTTCAACGAATATACATATATATTTAAGCTGAGTTCACTCCATTTGTAAACACCACATTTACAAGATACGCATGCAAGAGAGTAAAAAAAACCAATAAAGGATCTCGCTTGTTTGTCTTTTGTTTGCTGCTTGATCTTAAATGCAAATTTAGTGTTCTTGTGCTTGTTTTATTTTATTTTGCTATATCTCAGAGGCTTAGAGGCACCTTAGGTTATATATTCATTTGTATCAAAGCGAAAGAAATTCGTTCATGTTTATACAGCTGCCAAAAAATCTTTTCCGTTCATTCTTGTCTCCTTCCACTATTCCATCAACAACATTTACTGAATAATTTTGAATCAGAGTATAACCAAAATTTTTCATAAAAATAGTTTCAATAAATTCTAATTGTGTATAGTATTTATTTAAATAAGGTGAATGGTATACTTTCATTTTTCCACATATTCCTGATACTACCGAAAAAATACATTTACATTCCTTTTTTATAAAAATGAAAAAAAAAATTGAAAATCTCATAAGGCTCGAAAGCAATTTGGTGTTTGAAAGAAGGAAGGATGGAGCAACTCACAACTGTTTTACCCTCTTCACCAGTCAGTACATTCACATTGGAATCGCTGTCGATGTAATAAAACAAAAAAGGTAGAAGATGAAAAATTATGTTGGCAATTTAGTGTTTCTTTTTCCCGCATTACACATACACCTTCATATTTATTTGCAAGTATTTTGAATAACAGAGTACTAAGAGCTATCAATTGTACATTAAAAAACAATATAATTCAAAATGACTTCTCTTTTAAATCTCATCTTTTTACAATCACTATATATAGTGAATGTTTCATTGATCTGCTAAAGAAGAATTTTTTATTGTCAAGCTTTTAACAGTAGTGTTTTTGAAGATTGATAAAAAAATTGTTTTTCTACCCACAAACATCATCAACATCATTATTATTTGCTTTCTTTCCCATCCCACACTTTTTTTCTTTCAACACAAACAGAAAAAAACACGTTTCATTTCTACTTCGTGTGATTCTCTTGCCTTTTTACACATGGGAAAATTGTTTTCTTTCTTTTGTTCATTCTTATGAAAAAAAAAAACTCTTTACAATTTTCACTCTTATTGTATTGAGTTTTGTTTGATGGCACCAGATTTTATACTAACGACAATTTTGTTTATGTATTGAAAATAATTATTTACACGGAGAAAAAAACTTTTTAACTGGCATAAAGTTGGATCTAATAAAGCGACTTTATGCCAGAAAAAAATTAAAACTTTATTAGAGCTAAAAAAGTTTTATAAGACACAAAAAGTTTGTATGGAAAAGAATTTATGAGTGTCATAAAGTATACTTTTTATGCCTCATAAATAGCTTTATTAGATCCAACTTTATGCCAGTTAAAAAGTTTTTCTCTCTGTGTAAGGAAAAATTTTCTTTAAGATTAATTTTTTATATAAATAAAATAGAAGATTCAGAAAAAAAATTCTAAAACTTAATTAAAGAAATTTTTTGAAAATATACATTGATAAATTTTGTCTGAAATTTATGATTTCACAGAGTACAACAAAGTTATAATTTAGAATAATAACGATAATGATGAAAATAACATAATCAAATCAAAAAAGTGTTTGTCGCCTGTCACTTACCTGAATTTAATATAAGGAAAAATAATATGATTAAACATGTCGTCATGTTGCTAAAATTATGATGTAGCATATGTAGAATCACACACTTTTCATACACAGAAAGGAGCTTTTCGTTTTAGTGGAAAAATTGATGTGATGTGTCTGTTTGAATGATAAACTTTCTTTGTAATGTTCACGTTTGCTCCCTATTTAGAGTGTGCTTGAATTGAAGCAAGACGGCAGCTTGCTATATTATTATCGAATGTTTTCATGTATCATGCTCTCATGACGTATTAATTTATTACAGATCCGAACACACATCGATTTAGTCCTTAATAGTACATAAAGAACTGCCACATACAACACGCACATTTAAATTCACCATCACTTGATTGATATTTTTTTTTTTCACATTAGATCTCAGTCGAATGAACAGTATCTGAATATGTTGTGTATATAAATCACTCAATGCACTTTATCTGATGACATTCAATTTTTTTTTCACATCTGATTTATCGCGAACTCGTTAGGATGTGCTACAGGCAATTAGATATCATTAGCGGTTAAAGAATATTTTGCACAGTTCATTGCACTGTCAGATAAATCCTTCATCACTGCTTTTATTCTTTCTCTCATGACTGCAATCTGAAAAAGAGACATGGAGCATTAATTTTAATTAAAGAAGCACAATTAAGTTAATTTACACTCTCGAGTGCTTCTCTTTCTTTCATTATATTTATATGTGGGTCTCTCTTTTTAAGGAAAATTTATGACTGTAACAACGCCACTTTGTATGTATGTATGTATGTGAATTTCTTGTGGTTGTGTACTCATTATCAAAGTGTTAGATTTTTTGATGTTGTTATTAAACCTCATTTAATTATAATTAATTTCATTAACTTAAATTTGTTTTAAAGTATATGTGAATCAATATATATGTATACAAAAATATTCTTAATCGTTGAGTTATTTCTTTAAAGAAAAGTAAAAAAAATTTCATCATTTTTCAACACCCACAAACAGAGTATGTAAGCATTAAATGTAATAACATACAAAGCTTTTTTGAATATGCGAATGATGAAAGGATGGATTGTGTCATCAATCAAGGCACGCCATGAAAATTACGAAGGAAAAATGGATGGATGGAAAAAAAGAAGCAGGGGAAAAAAAATATTGAACATTTTGATGAAAAATTAAGTTTCCGGACGAAAAGCGAATAGAAAATACATTAATGTTATTACGTGGCGCTTGGTTGTGTCTGTAACGTTAATTAATTTTTGCATATTCATTCTTTCTATCCTATTTGCTTGTCGAGCGGCGTCTATTGATACAATTAGCCAAAAGCTTTTAGATTATTGAAAAATTTAACAATCGATTCAAATATACGTAGGTTTAAAATTCGGAAAAGTTGTATTAGACACTTTCTACTACAGTTCACAAAAGGATAAATTTTTTGGGTTAAGATTAGAGTTCTAAAATTCCACGCAAAATAAAGTAAAGCAAATTCTTCTTCGTAACTTTTTTTTTCTATTTGAAAGAAAATCACATGAGACTAAAAGCTCTTTTTTAGAGATAAAATCAAAAATAAGCAGGTTCAATGAAATGAAATTAGAATGGAAAATTGATTTTAAATTTGAATAGTAATAGGACAAATTTGAATCGCACACATTATATTAAATTCTGTTAATGAAGTTTAAACAAATTTTTAGCATAAAAATGGTTTTTTATGCTTCTAAAAGTCTTCGTACATTATATTAAGTCAATTTGTCCTGTGACATGATCACAATTTTTTTCTTTTCTATTCTATCACTTATTAAATGCTTTAAATGCAAAAAGAAGACAATTTATTAAAATGATGATGAACATAATGGCATGTCGATATTATCGAACACAGCATGTGGTGAGGATATCAAAAAAGAGAAAAAATTTCCATAACAAAGCAAATAGAAATGAGAAAAAAAATTTTTGTACAAGTATTGCTTATTCCGAAAATGGAGCTGTATAGAGGGATATAAAAATATTCTCAACATAAATGTGCATAGATCTATAGATTCAAAATATGGATCCTGTGAACTGAAAATCGATGACTTGTTTTCACAGTTCATCCGACATTTTTGACGACAGAAAGCAAAAAATAGAATGAAATCAATTTATTTTCTATGCTTGAATCATAGAATTTTTTCTTATATTGCTAAAGAAAAATTGAAAACTACTTGAATAATGTTAACAATTTCTCCTATCTATCTATATTCCGTGTTTGAAAATAAATATTTGTCACGTTTTGTTAAAAAAAACTTCCTAAATAAAAGCAATGAACATTTCACACTGCTTTTATTTCTATTTTCGAGCACTCTTATAAATGTTGAAACTTACTTTTAAAGCAATTGACGAAGATTTTAAATAAGTTTTGTCTCATGAATAAGTATTGAATTATTTTTTGGATTTTATAGTTTCGTAAAATACATTTTTATTACTAACTATTTAAAAAGTCAATTAAAGTGATTTATATCCATGAAAACAATTTTTGAATATTTTTAAACAGTAAAAGCTATGTAAAGTACTTGAATAAACTTCTTGCAATTATTTCACTCACTTAAATTGAAAAGTTTTCGCTGTTGAAAATTTATCCCTCATTAACATTGATTCTTTTTTTTTATAGAATGTATTTTACTTTCAATTGAGCATCAAGAATAAAAAGAACAAAATGAATTGAAAAGTAAACTTTTCATTTCTCTCATCAAATATTTTTTTCCACTTTGGTCTCTGTGTAAAGGAAAAAAAATCATTTATCAATTTAATGAAATGATTTCGTTTCTGTAAACATTTCTGTAAAAACTTTACATCTTTGTCAAAAATAAGAGAGTAAGAAGGGTCATAAAAATATAGAGAAAAAAAAATACGGTTAAATTTTAATGAATAACACTCGAGAGAAAAATGTAAAAACATATACTCGTACCAAACCACAAAAATCTGTATTGTTGTTTTTTTATCACTTAATCTAGTGTATTCTTTGATAGTCAAACCGAAAATTTTGAGATAAAAAAAGCAATCACATAAGCATATTAATTTAATTACACTTCCGAGAATTTATAATTTTTTGTATTTCTTCTTAATGTTCATAATTTCATTTCTTCTTCTTCTTTTTCTTTCATTTCTTTTATTCATAAAGGTTTTATCAATATTATTTTACATTCTAACACATTAAATTTGTTATTAGTGATATATTTTGAACAATTAATTTTCATTAACTTTTTAAAATGACATAAACTGTACTAATTCCATGAAATTTAATATTTTATCTTTTAAAAGACCGTCAATAATTAAAGTTTTTATCCGCTCGTGTATAATACTTCTCAACGACTGAATCGAAAATGTGCATTACGAAACTCCTTTTTTGTTTTTCGCATGCTTTCGAAACAATCAACGCATGCGCTTATCTGAAGTTTCGAATTATTTTACTTTAATAAATTTTCAATCTTCGTAGTCACACGCCCCACTTTAATAATGAAGCCTAGACTTTCCTCATGTATGAATGAAATAATAAAAAAACATTTACAAAATAGTAAATTTGTAATAATAGTGAGAAAAAACATTATCCTTCCCCTTCAATTTGTTTATGAGTCATAAAGCAATAATAATAAGTTCAACATCCAACTGAACTTTCAATAATAATTTTTGGTTTATTCAATATATATAGTTGAGTGATGACTGTAGCTAACAATTGATAATGATTACTATTTAACATATATTTAAAACTTTATTTTGAATTTTTCAATGTTTAAAATATACATTTGAAAATTTTAGTGCTGAGCACTAAGTTTTTGAGTGTAAGTGCTCAGCATCAGTGTTTAAGTGTTCTAGTGCTCAGCACTAAATGTTTCAAATCTCAACATTAAGTGTTAGAGTGTTTCGATGCTAATCAAAAAGTGTTTGAGTTTTTGACGATTAACATTGTCTTTGAATGTTGAATGTTTTAAAATTAAGATTAAAATTTTGAAACCTTTGATGTTAAACACTTAATTATTAAGTATTTTAATGCTCAGTACAGTGTTTGGATGGATCATGTTATTGTATTTGTACTCGCTAACGGTTGATATTACTGATTTTTATTTATGTTCATAAAGAAAAACTTTATCTTAATATTCATTAAATTTTATCTTGCATGTTAATAAAATGATGAAATTAATTTTCATTTCAAAATAAATAAAAAAAATCAATTTTAAAGTCAGAAAATCTTAATTTGCATCGAAAGCACATGCCATATTTTCACATTCCTCCATTCGCTATTGTGTGCAAATTTGTGTGCGTTTATATGAACTGAATTGTATGTGAGTATATTTCATGATGAATAGACCCAATTTTTCTTTTCCTACACTGAAAAAGCTCACTCTTCTCTCACTCGCGAGCGATGAGAAACATAAATTTATGTACGCATAAGTACATACATAGAGTGAAAATGTATATTTTTATTTTTATTATGTATCCCTCATACACCACCATTCACCACCCTCATGGGAATTTTCACGATTCTTTTGTGTATTTACTGTCTTTGTTGTTGCTTTTGCTATTCTTCTTGATTGCCTCACCTATAAACAGTTTAATATTTAATGTCTCTTTGTGCTTTTCTTTATGAATGGTAAAATGAGTCTATATTTACAGAAAAAACCAAGTGAAATAGAAAATGATGAGACGTTATTGCTTCCATTGCATATCATGTTTATTTAATTTAATTTAACGACTTTCTAACAGTAAGCAGGAGAAAGTATATATATTTATATATGAAGCGCACGCACCAGCATCAGCATATATTGCAATTTATATTTCACACGTTTGAGAGCGCGAGAACATATTAATAAGGTTTTAAATTCGATGCATTGGATCGAGCATAAGCTGATGATGTATTAAATCGAAATTCTCTTTAATGTTTTAAATAATGCTTTTGAAAAATTATCTCAATAATATATTTTTAATGTAGATAATTTACTTAATATTTTCCATTATTTCTCTTTTTATTCAACAGAAATTAACAAAATAATACCTCAAAATGCTCAATAATTTGTCAGCTTTAAATACCTTAATAACATATTTTTAAAATATTTTTCGGATTTTATTCTTGCGAATTCATGGGATTTTAATTCTTGATAGAAGAAATTCGCATTTTATAAATAAAACTTTTATGAAATTCATGCAGATTAAAGCTTGAAATCAATTTATTGTACTCCTCACATTGTTTTTGTTATTGGTAAATTTTTTATTATACTTTATTCAACTCATAGATTTATGTTTTTTTACTATTTTCCTCTTTTCTTCAATATGTAGTGTATGAAAAAGCAAATATAATCCTCATGACATCGAAAAAACAACATCTATTCACAATACACTCTGAAAATGCAAAATTTTGTCCTGTTTTTTGGTGCATATATGTTTTCTATTCGATGTGTGAGAGAATATTCATACCTATAATAAAATATCTATGATTTGATAATGTTTGTCGAATACACAAGAAAATGGCTCCACAATATTTCGGTATATTCAACTCTAAAACCTTCTTAAAGCATGTAAAATATTTTATACGAGTGAATTCACTGCATATAAAACTTTGTTATACTCTCATTCTTTCAAGCGAAATTTTTTTATGTAATGCTTGAGTTGTTTGACTTTAATCGGACAAATGAAGAAATATTTTCTCATATCAAAATCATGAACTGGTAAGGCTATTTAATTGTGTGTGCAGGAAAAAAAGAATAACAAAAAAAAACCATAAAAGTTTGATAATTATTAGTCAGCCTACAACAACAATACAAATGGTAATAAAACTCTCTTTATTAGGTCATTATTGCTCAGTAAAAGTTCTAATCAATACACATAAGAAGATTAATTTATTTTTGTTCACCAACATTCCCTGAACGCTTTGTATAAGTTGCGCTTACATTCGCGAGTTTGAAAAGAAAATTGATTGGTATCGGATGTAATTAATTGTATTCAAGTTTTCGCTCTATTTTAGTTTATGTTTTAAAAATTAAACTAAAGAACAACTTTTCAACTAGTTTTTACAAAGTTTTAACTTGAGATTGATTGCTTTCAAACGATAAAATTTTATGATTATAAAAAAACAATAAAGTTTTTTAATTACTTATTGATCATTAAGTTAAGGTTTTAATTCCTAAATTAATGTACTTAAAATTATGAACATTTTTTATTAAATTTTAATTTTCTTTTGAAATTTATTTAATTATATCATAAAATGTCATTAGAAAATTATTTTGATTTATTATAATTTATATAAAAATTCATGACATAAAATGATGACAGTTATGATTTTGATTTCAATAGCAATATGACGGAATATTTCACTGTCATTTTATTTTGCGATAAAAGTTTTTAAAATGTTTTCAATGTTATTTAATAACAAATTCTATATAAAAATATTCAAGTTTAAAAGTTCTGATTAAATATAACACAGTAAGCTAGGAAAATAAACTTGTCCAAAAAAATACTTGAATGCATTTTCTGAAAGAACATAATAAGTGCAATAATGATTTGTTTGACAACATTTTTGAAGAAAAAAAAATTATCCTAAATAGAATGTCTACTATTGATATTATAATTAAGAAATGTCAAATGATTATATTTACATAGCTATATACCTATTTAAGACGGCAAAATGCGCTAAAGTTCTCGAATCAATAAATTTGTATTTCTAATATCTTTTTTCATGAAAAAATGTAAAAAAACAGAAGCAAAAAGTCCATTTGTAATTAAATGAAGCAATGGACAAATACAAACAAACTCCGAATAATCTAATAATTTTTCTCTCGAATATTTAGTTATTAATTCTATGATAGCTCGTGTTATGGGAAATACACATCGAACATTGAGTCATTTCCCATTTCTAATTGTACTAATCAAATGAATGTTTCCAATCGAAACAACATCGCATGTTAATTATTATAGATGTAGAGAAAATTTTACTAAAATAAAGTGAAATCAGAGTTGTTAAAGGCAAAAAAAGAGGCGTTCTTTGAAAGAGCTTTAAAGAGGTGAGAGAAAAAAAATATTTCATTAAAAAAATAGGCTTTTTGGTTGTGATAATTATTAAATTGTTTTAATAATTTTCAATTTCATCAGGTATAAAAATTGTTTTTAATAGACATTTTTACATGTAACAACTCTGCATGAGACAGTCTATTTTTTCCCTAAAAGCAAAATATTGGAATTATTATTGTAATTTTCGATGTTTCACGACAGTAAAATTCAATTTCCTCCTCTTCATCCTTCCTCCTTTCCTTCAACCGTTCACACGGCGATGAAGCTCAAGCTTATGTCTTGTGAACGAGAGAAAATTGAGAAATTTAATTAGTATAATTGAATTCATTGACCCAATTAGTGAGAGTAAAAATTTTTACGTGTATAAATTGTCAACATTGCGCCACTGGAAATTGTCCCTGTGTGCCAATATGTCTCGCTTCTATAATTACTTACATAATTAGCGATATTTCTACATTATTTATCTTAAAAAAAGTTTTCAAAATAGCATTTATAAAAATTAGTATTTTTATCCGTCAATGACATGTATCAAAATATATAATTATTTCTGGTAAAACTTTAGATTTCAATGAATTTGATCTCAAATTATTGCTAATATTTTCTGTAAATTTCATAAATGTTTTGAGTTTTTTTAGATTTTGAAAAATCAAGTGAAAATGTTAATCGTCTAAGCAATACTTGCTCATCTATCTTATTTAAGATCAAAACTAAAAACTGCTATCTACTACTCTATTCTGTAACATTTTATTGTATATTCAGTCGCTTCTTTATGATAATAATTGAATAAATTATACAAAAGAAAAGACTGTACATAAGAATGTAGCAAGTATGAGAAAATTTTAGAATAATTACCATTTTAGCTTATAGCATAGCAGAGTTATTGAAACTTATTATTCATTAAATGTGTGTTTGTGTAAATGACATTTGAAAGTAAAGCTTAAGGTTTGAGAAATTTTGTAGTTTTATTTTTTAAGAATTTTTCTGAAAATTAAACTAACACAAATATGCACTTACATTTGTTGAAATTTTAGTATCTTATTTGCATACATAAGAATGCATTTGCGAGTTAAGTATGCTGCAGGGAAATTTTGTACAAATGTTTGCTTTCGCAATTATCAACTATATACAGAGAGCTTTTTTAATTTATTTTTTTATGAATAATATAAAAATAAGAGCTGCTCTCTTATGAAAACTTTCTGACAAAGCTCTTAAAGAATCAGAGGTTAAAACAAATAATTTAAAACGTTGCGAGAGAAAAATTTATTATAGCGTTGTGATTATAATGCAAATTGAAAACCAGAATAAACAACAAATTTTTATCGTAAATAAGCATAAAACAAAAATTGCTCTGAAAAGCAACAAGGAAAAAGGAAGGCTTCTTAATAGCAGAAAAATCTGTTTTTATTTACTTTGTGTATAATTATTTTAAATATAAAAAATTATAAATTCTTTTCATACAAATCCAATATTTTTTACTTTTTCATCTCACGTTTTTTCAAAATTTATTGTCATCATTGTAGTCGAGTATTTTACTTTGCATTTATGCCTTGAAACCACAAAACGCAAAAGGGAATACTTTTCTTGTAAACAATAAAAATTTCAACACAAAATTATGGCAAAAAGGTGGAATTTTCTTATCGTATACATACTTTATTTTGAAAACTTTGAAACAAAAACAAGGGCAAAAAAAATAAAAAAGTTAAAAAGGAGAGAAATAAGAAAAGAAGTGAACGAAAAAGATTTAGAAAGATAAGAAACAAAGTTTGAATTGTGTACTTTAATACATCATCAGCAAATGATTCTTTATAAAATAATTAAATAATCAGTTACCCAGTGAGAAATTTAGTCCGGAATTTTTTAATATTTCCCCCGATCCGGACTAAATATAGTCCGGCGGCCGTTCTATCCGGCCAAATTTTCTTATAAAAAAACTAACATTTTCCGGAATTTTCTTATTTTTTCTAATATCCGGACTCCGGCCGCCGGACTAAAAACTATTAAAAAATTTTTTTCTGATATTTTCTAGTCCGGCCACCGTCCTTCACGACGTCCAGCCGCCGGACTCCGGCTAAAAAAAAATTTTCTCACTGGGTAGTTGTAAAATTTAAAATTTTCAACAATATTTCTCATCATGACATTTCATTCATTCAAAGCAAAGTCATTTTATAGTCCTGATTCAGCACATTATAATTACTACGTGTATGATAGGATTTTAATGACATATATAAAAGAAAGAAAGAGAAAAACTCTTCTAGTCTGTAATTTTAATGTATTTACTTGTATTTGTTTCACTTATTCTCTTAACCATTGTCTGTACATGTGAATTACAAGCTTACAATACGAAGAAGCAATCCCATTAACAACACAAAAGAAAAAAATAAAAAATTCCCTTTTGAATAATTTTATTTTATTTTTTTCTTGTTTCATAAACCTCATTTTTCATTTTCATTGAATGTGAGTTGAAGAATATTATAATAAGTATGTCGACATTATTATTGCCTCTGACTTCTCCTTTGCTTTTTCCTTGTTGTTTGTGTATGTGCAAAAATATTTGTCATCATCATGAGAAAATGTAAATGGTTATATAAATGCTCAACGACTCTTTTCTCTCTCTCTCACTCTCTTTCTATACTTCATGCTGATGTCTACAAATTGAGTTTGCACGCAAATGGAATTTACATTTCATGCATTGCATTGCGAGTAAGTGAGTTATAGTTGCGATAAAAGTTTTGTAGTATTTAATGATTTCTGTAGGGAGCTGAGAACTGAATTGAGTGGTAGTCGTTGTTAGAAACATTCGTGTCAATTAACTATGGTTGTCCGATTTGCTGGCTTTGATAAATTAATGGATGGAGATTTAGAACTAAATTGTAGCTGTGAAAATAAAAGTAATCAAGAATATTTGAAGCTGTTAGTGTGGAAAATTTTTTCAACACTATAGATTATTTACTTTTACTTTTTCGATGAATTTATGCTTCTAAAATCAATTCTAATATAAATTAAGTCATTTCAATTGACCTAAAAATCTTTTCATTGAAATTTCCATGCAATAATTTTCGCATTCGAGAAATCCCGCTAGAGAAATAAGCCTAAGTAATAAAAAGACAATCTTTTCCTTACTTGCTTGAATTGCGTGTATAAATATATATCCAACAAAATATAAGTAATAAAACCAGTAACTAAACTTCTGTTAACAGTGAGTATAAAAATAATAAATGTACAAGTACTAAAAGAAAAGGAAGACATAAACATTCATATGTACTTTTGTATTCTGGAAGTTCAAAAGTACTCACATGAAAGAAAAATTGTTCATTTAAAAATAATAACAAAAAGAAAATGAATGAGTCTTGGACATGTGAATAGATTTTGCTCAATTTAAATTAAAATTTATTACCCATCTTAACCAAATCTATTACTCAGTTTAAATAACTAGTAACACATATCTTTTTCTGTTATGTCTTTATAATATAAAAACGTTTATTCTGAGTAGAAAAGATTTTCTAACTCTGTTAACTTTCATGTTCAGCCATCTTTTCCCTGATGCTTGCTCGAGTGATTAAAACTTTTGAACAATTTTATTAAAACTTAGCTTGTTGTACACAATAAATTCTAAGAGATGAAAAACAGACAGATTCAATGGCGCAACTCTACATGAAATAAAAAACTAATTTCTACGATCGAGGAAGGATATGAGAATAATGCTCCAATAGTTTTATTAAACTGTCATTATCTATTAAATTATAAACTAAAATTTAACAATTCTACCATCTATCTTACAATTGTAGTTATCTAATTAAAAATAGCTTTATCTGATAATATTACAAATTTATAATCAAAAAGACAGATAGGTTAATATTATTGAGTGTCACATATTACATCAAGTGAAGTCATTTTATGATGATAAATTAATAAAAAAAAAATTTTATCCAAAATTCCTACATAATTTTTATAAAAATGAGAAAGCTTCTTTAATAATCAGTTAATAATCACAGTGTAATTTAATTAGAATTTGGCGAAAATTTATATGACAATGAATAGCTATTTATTAAAAGAAAATTTTAGTGAAAATTGATCAATAAGCACATATTCTCTTCGATATTCTTACATAGAAAACAATATTTTAATTTTAATTTCACACAATTTTCTTTCTACTCAATCAATCTTTAGAGAAAGAAGAAATTTATGAAACAGCAATTGTTAATGTTTCATATTAAACAACTTTGATAAAATAATCATTTCAAGTTAAGAAATTAATGAAAAGATTTAAAATAAAGTCTCTCTTTTTCTCAAAGACTTAAAATTTCAATCATAAAAATATTCTACAAAGAACTTTTGTTTTTAGCGCATTTTTGTATAGAAAATGCAGCTTATAATTTCACTTTTTTCGGCTGGCTGGCTGTTCGGCTGGCTGTATCCCGGCTGCTTCGAGATCTTGAAAATGACAATAGTTAGAAGCTTCCGGTTTTTTGCTTTTGATGTGTGCTTTTAAGTTATTGGCTTATCGCTTAGTTAGAAAGCTGTCACTTATTGCATTATTCGAGATATTACGAATCAAAATTTCCGTATTGAAAAATGTAAACAAAAATTTTTTCCGTCGATTACTAAGATTTTTTCGTCGACGCGTTTTTTTGCCTCTTTTTCAATTTGAATTCAACTCGACCGTTATTTACAACTTAAATTTTTTAAACATATTTTTGTATCGAAAACTATCAAATTAGTTTTGTTTAACTCGAAATCAGAGAGTAAAGCAGAATTTAATTATTTCTGGCTGACTTGAAATTAAAATGCAGTAATAAAATCGAAGCATTCATGATTCAATTATTCGATGTAAGGCTTCATTCTTTACACAAATCGTCAACGAATACTGGAACTACACTTGATGGAATATTCGGACGAATCGAAAATTATAATGCTGAAGTTTTTATTTACGAGTCATATGCATCTTATAATAAGCCATTAATAACTCGAATTAATGAACTTTAAATATAAAACACTTTTTCAGGCCACTCTGAATTAATAAAACAAATGAAAATCATAAACGAATCTTTTATTTTGTAATCGGCAATGTCACTGATCTGGGCGACAAAAATGCGCTAAAGTCAACTGATCCGGGCAAGTGACTTTGATCATTTTTTTTAATCCTGCGAAAGTTCCTCTTATAAAAAAATTGAATTTTATTAAAAATGCACATATGCTACTTTAATGTTCTCAAACATCACAAATGATTGTTACGGAAGCAATTTGACCTAAATGATTTGCAACTCCATAGAAAATTTTCCTCACAATTTCATTTCATTCATGTGCGAGTGTGTATAAGAAACTTTATGAACGATTTATTTGCTCAATCAGCTCAATTTAAAATTTGTTCTCTTATATGCCAACATCACCACACAAGAGTAAAATCAACTAAATTTGTTTCATGAAACCGCATATATATTGTAAAAAAGAGTCATTTTCAGAAAAAGCAAGAATGCAATTTTGCTCATTAGTGAAAGGTCAAGCATATGAAATTAATTACATTTAATATTGTCATAAATTTCAAAGTACAGTAAAATCCTATTATTATTAGTTTAAATACTTTTTTCATAATGCTTTTTTTTTTCATTTTTTAGAACGTCTGTCTGTAATGTTTCGCACACTTACAGTTCTCAAAAAATCCATTTTTCATTAGATAACCAGAAATGGTCAAATAACATAAAATTCATCAAATTTCATGAAGAATTACTAAGAAGTATAGTGAATGATATAAAGAGAATTGATTTCAAGACTTTCGATATCAGAATTCAAGACACTACAAGTGTATTATTAAGAACCACCAAATGTAAGACAAAATTTACAGAACATTTAATTCAATCATTAAATTACACTCCAGAAATGATTTCACAAATAAAAATTTCTGGAATATTGAAAAAATATTCAAAAATCATATTTTCGTTAAAAAATCAAATGTTTAGTCTAATCTTCTAGTTTTCATGAACCCAGCCCAAAAAATTCACAGAATTTCGACATGATGAGGTCGAGAAAATTGCTCGTTTATCATGCGATAATATTGAAATTTTGATGAAAAAATGCTCAAAATTCAGAAATGTTAGGAAAAAAATTCAAACACAAGTTTTCGTAAAATGCTTAGTATTTATTCTTAATACATTTTCGTTTGATTAAATCATACTCACATTTATAATTTAATACCAGAAGCCACTCCATTAAATTACCATCGTCCATTTATAAAATTTAAAAAGTTTACCATTTCTAGAACAGTTCCATGTCAGCATGGATGTTTGTATTTTTCGTAAATAACAGAAAACACGATTAAAGTAGAAATTTGATTGCAAACAGTTGAAAAGAAGGGAAGAAGATGTAGTTGAACTAAATTAATACTTTCTCTTTTCCTTTGTGTACATGTTCTCTATTTACTTACGTTAAGCAATTGCTATATCATAAAACTTAAAATTTAATTAAACTTTTTCATACTCCTCCTTTAATTTTCTTTTCATTGGAAAATACTTGTGAACTCTCTCTTTCTCTTTTTGTAAGAGGAAAATTTTCTCGCTTTTATTATAGTTTCTCATTTTGAACATAGCTAAAATTGAATAAAACTTTTAGCAAACGCACACAAATATCTGATTACAAAATTATTAGAGCGTTTAATTTTCAAAGAGATGAGAAAATGAGAAATATAAAAACAAAGGAAATATACTATTAAACTAAAAATAAACCCAAAAGAATATTTGTTTGTTGCTCATTTTTAATCTGTTCTTCAAATGTTAATGAAACTTTAATTCAATTTGCTAAAAACTCTTAAGGAAAAATTTGAACTCAAATTACTATGATAAATGCTCACACGCATAATAAACGTAAAACATTTATCAGATACATTTGTATGCATTCGCCTATGTTGTCGCACCTACAACATAAACATTGTATCATCATGAATAAAAATTGTCCTTTTAGCTTATTCAGATTTTTTTTTTTTGAAATGTGAATAAACCTTTTCACGTTCATGTGTGCAATTCATAAATATTGATTTTCGTACCTTGTGCCTGCACACCTCACTTCCCATAAACTACCCACTCAGAAACTTATGACTGTGTGCTCAATGCTTCATTAATTAATTCCAAACACGTTCTGCAAAATCGACAAAAAGAGCTGAAAACATCAAAAAATCAAATACGTTGAGAGAGGAAGTAGAAGCAAAATTCTGCAATAATATGTAATGGCTCTCATGGACATGATTTTTATGTGTTTGTAGAAAGAGGCTTTTACAGTAAAAAGGTACTAATGGTCAGTGGACGTGAAAAAGCTTAGTGTGTTAAGAATAACAGAAGATGAAAAAAAATTGTTTGGTAACTAATAAAAATTTATCCATGAATAAACATATCAAGTAAAAAGCTTACCATTATTTTTTGATAAATAAGTAATTATGATAAAAAAAGTAAAGCATTCATTTTTGCGTACATAGACAGACATATAAGGACATTCTTTTACTCTTATCCTTCTCATATACAATCATTATTATTTAAATATGATATTTAAAAATTATTTAATTTTTACATCAATAAACTTATTTCACATCAAGGGAAAATAACTTCGACGTTATGCGACTTTTTGTAACTTTTAATGGAAATTGTTTTGCTTGGTTTTACACTATGATTCATTCAAGTTTTCATTAAAATTGTGAGTTTAAATGATTGAAAATAAAAAATAATTTCTTTTATTCATCACATGAAAATTTATTTATTCACGTTATGATATTATTTTGGACCTATGCTGGAGACATTTGCGTTAGCAAAGGAATATATTTGCTACTTTATCACAAAATTATTAAAATCAAAATTAGAATAAAGTGAAAATTACTCAGAAATATTCTTTTTCTGGAAGAGTGCAATAATACGTTCTTCCCTAGTTTGAAAAATGCTTAGCTTTAAACTCAACTAGTTGACTGTTTTATTCAACAAAAAAGAATAAGAATTTAATTAGTTTAATTTACTAAAACTTTTTCTGAAAGCTTTAAGTTTTTTCAAATTTAAATATTGAAAAATTGAACTGTCACTTCTTCTATTGCACTGTCCAGGATTTTTTATTTCATATTTTAGATCCACTTCACGTATGATAGAGAAGAAAAACTTTCTCTCCCTCTTAGTCATATATTCATTTCCATCTGTTGTGGTTATACGTTGTCATGCATCATTCTCTTATTCTTCATGACTTATATGACAAATATATGATTTCTATACACAAGTTTTTGAAAATACAATTCATTTTTTATTTTAATATTTCAACTCACGTAAATATTTTATTGTGATGACATTTCATTACATGAAAATATGGACAAGAAAAAAATGGACCGACATTTAAACATTCACACATAAAGTTGAGCTTTTTTTTTTGTTTGAATATGTATATAAGAGGATGCTTAAGGCTATTTCTATTGGATGGTTCACGTACAAAATTATTATTCTCATCCTGAGGGATATTAATAGAGCAATAGATGAGAATAGAAAATGGAAAAATTCGCTTTTTCAAAATTCACATCGTTATTTCTCCTTCTGAAATTAATTCCTTTGAGATAGAGATTGGCTGAAAATTCTGCTGTTTTTCTCAAATATCAAAATTGAACAAAAGCAATAAAAAAACATTCTAATACTTTACGAAACTTTTTACGTAGTTTTTTGAAAAACATGTCAATGAATAATTTTTTACAATAATTCGAATGTTTTTAAAAAATTTTCTGCTATTTTCATTCATTTAAAAAGCAGACAGAGATGCTATATATAGATATTTTCCGTTTTCTTACCACACAAAAAGCTGAAAATGGTAATTTTTCAACCAGATTTTCCGTCGCTTTGCGACTTTCCGGTCTCTGAATTACTGCTGCATGCTCGACTTCAAGCATTTCCTTCTCGTACTCTCGTACAGTTAGTGAATAACAACAGAAAAAAAAACAGTGGAAAAATACATGTTCATTGATCAGAGTATTTTAGCGCATTTTTTTTGCTTAATGAAATCTAAAAGTAATTTCAAAATTGATTATAAGGAAAAAAACTGCTAAAAAATTATTAAATCAAAGCAAGTTTTTCAAAATTCTAATGATTGGACTGAATTAAAGTAATCATAAAAAATTGGTTGCAGTCAACTTTTTGTTTATTTACACAATTAATATAGAAATTCAATGCATGAATTTTGAATTATAAAATTGCCAAAATGTTATAAATTGATTTAGATTCATTTTTTATTGCAAGTTTTGTTTGTATAAAAATAACGCTGTAGTTGGATTCAAACGAAAAAAATTGACATGTAGCATTAAAAACATTGTCAAAATAATCATAGTAGTCGAAAAAAAATTGTTTACAATCTTCTATATTTTTCGCATTTTCTCGAGTTAAGAAATAAGAGTCAGTTTTCTAACTAAACAATAACCTAATTCTACTACTTCTTGCCTAAGATTGATCTTAAACTTTATAGATATATGTAATTCGACGGAATCTTGCTATTTCTGAAAGAAACTTAAAATATGCCAAAATAGTGAATTCTTCAATCAAATATTTGTTTACAAAATTTTTCTTTTTCTTTGCAGAATTCCAGCATGAATGAATATGTATACGAACTTGCTGTTATCAAAAATGCACTAAAATGAGAATGCTGAAAAATTTATTGGACATTATTGCTGCTGTAGCATATTGTGTAGAGTGAGTTATTCAATATAGACATTTCATTATAAAATTTTAGTATGATAAGCCTCGAGCGATGACACAACAACCACAAAAAATTCATTCAACTCACTTCATCATCGCATCATCTGAGAGTAGCTCTATTGATTACTAGAAATTGAAATTTCCTCAATAACCTTGCGCTTCATTGATGCTTTATCGATTACATGTTATCCCCGTTGTATATTTTGACGAATGAATGAGAATGTTGTATGAAACGAAATTCTAATTCATCTTGGATAGCGATTGCTTTTGTCATCTATTGCTCTTATGGTTTTTGATTAAAAAATGTTCCTCACTTCCGGCAATTCTTTTCAACTTCCATCTTTTTTGCTATTATTAAAAATCCTGCAATGCCTCCGTTTTGTTCAAACATTTAAATTTAATTCTGTGTGTCGAAAAGTTTCAACATTCCTCTTATGTTATCTGTTGTTTACAGGCTTATTGAAGAAAGTCATAAAGTTGCAATGACACGAAAGTTTGAGTCATTTTTTATTATTATCTCATGTGAAAAAAAAAGTTGAAGAGGAAGAAACAAGCAAATAAAAATTGCAAACAACATTTTCTGACTGAGAAAATCTGTCATTGAAAAAATTGCTTTTTCTTTTCTCAACAGGTTGGCTTTTTTCTCGTGATTAATGAATTTTCTTAGATTTCATTTAAAAGATAAAATTATAATTCTAAAATCGATTTATGGAAGAAAAAATAAATTTCACTATATTTCTTGAATATTGTAAGATTATATCAATCATTTGAATATTCTTTATATAATGCTTGATCCACGTGTCTAATGTGACTGATGAGGATAGAAATGAGGCCGTGACACTGCCATTCGATGAACATTTATTTAAGTCATGAAACAAGTGTCCATTTTCTTTCTACATCGTGACACCCAATTCAAGACCATTATTCTCACTAACGGCACATAGATGCTTTGACATGAATCCAATGGATGCAACGTGAGCTAATCTCAGTAAATCACAAAAAGAGTCACGCTTACAAATACTTTCACGCATTTATAAAATGACCACATCGTGGCTATCTTTTCCTTAACTTTTTCGCATACTTAAATTTATATCTAATGAACAGTTTTGATAAAGTCTAATAAAAATCCATAGTTCTTCTCGTTGGTACAAAATTAAGATTTTATATCGTAGACAAATAGAAACTAAAGTAAGTTAAAAATATGTTTTAATTTTAATAATTTTTTGCTTTAAAACATGAAATTAATGTAAAATTTTAGAAAGTCTTTTTTGGCAATGAAGTGATAGATTAACTGAAATGAAAGCGATTATAAGTGTCATCAAAATGCCATTTAGAAGGAAATTAAGGAAGAACGATAAAAAAACATGATAAAAAGTCACATAATAAGGCTCAAAAAGATCATAAATCAAAAGGAAACGCAAGAAGGGTGAGTAATATCGATGTTGTCGTCTTTTCGTTCATACTCGGAAATTGATTTTAAATTGATATTTCATACAAAAAATTCCATAAAACAGTCGAGTTTGTTAAATTCAAAACTTTTTTTCTCACAATCTATTCACAAAAGCAATCAATTTTACACAGATTTCATTCTCAAAAGAATAATACAAAAAGCAGTATTTGGGCTTTACGACCCACGGCAGAGAGTATTCCACAGAAAAAAAAACATTTATGATTGATTTTCAATAAACATATAAAAAAATTTAATCTGAATGACATTAAAAGGCATTCAAACGCTGATTGATGAAAAAATAAACTGTAGAGCGCTAACACGATGTCTTAATTTGAAGCAATATTAATGGATTCATTATGATGTATTCTATCTTTAGCAAGACAGACGAAAGCTGTTTAAAAAACATTAAGCAAAATGAATAATAGTTGATGACCAAAAACTCATCTTTCTCTTTCGAAAAATAATTTGTTGTTAAAAAAAAAGCAAATACGGTTAAAATTATTTCGTTTTTTTTTTTTTTTTTTTAAAAACTAACTACTATGTGATGTGTATTTTAAAGTTTATTTTAAATGTTTCGGTAATTAACACATATATTTAAGTTTTTGAGTGCTCAGCACAAAATGTTTGAGTGTTTTAGTGCTCAGCACTAAGTGTTTGAGTGTTTCGGTGATAATTATTTATTCTTTGTGTTTTTTATAACACAATTATAAATGTGTGATTAAAAAGGACCGCAAGTCTTAATGCGCTAGTATACTATAATATTTTAATTCAACAAATCTTCGTTGAAAAATTAGCTAGAACTTATTTTATTTCTACTTGCGGCGCCTTAAATGTCAATTATACTCATTATGTTAAGTAAACATAGAAACTTATATCTTTTGTTCTTTTTATCATTAAACTTTTCTTTTTGTCTTTTGTCACTTAATAAAAGAAAGTATGTCAAAGCCATAAAATTCTTTCACGTCATTTAAAGACACACATACTCTTTATCAATCTTCCTTCGTCATTTCTCTAATCTCACATTTTAACTTACGCAATAACGCACCGCACAGCCATCATTCAGTGATTGATGAATTAATCTCTTACGCGCTTTTACACAGCACGCACGCACGACTAAGAGGGAGAAAGGAAGGAAAGAAAGAAGTGAATAATGAAGTTGAATGAGAAATTGTCGTACTTCATGCTAGCAAAAAGATGTTTTATGTCGCTGATGATTTCAATGTACGAGTGTCGCGTTTAACGACAGAAATTTCAGAAAAAAAAGAAATCTTCATTGCTCACAATGGCATTTAATATTTAATGATAAGCAATACATTATTTGACTTTTGTATTTCATACACTTAACATTAGAGAAAAAAATTATTTAACTCAATAGAGCGATCAAATTGACAGCATAAAGAATTAAAAATTTTTTACAAAAATCTCGCATAAACGTAGATTTAATTCTTCAAAAAATTCAAATGTTTAAAGTATACAAAAAATCAAATTCAAACGATGTGAGTCAATAAATCCACTTGAGAATTATGTTAAGAATGATGCACATTCAAGTATTATATAGAGGTTATTAATTTCATTTATTCCACGACTGCTGTCTTTATTATTCAATGCCATTTATTTTTGTGATCTGAATTTAAATTGAGAAGTTAAGGAAGATGTGATTGATCTGTATGTGATTTGTATTAAACGCTCTCAAAGAAAAATCTCCATCAGAAAGATGATTGAAAGTGACAAAAATTAAATTTGTGAAAAAAGCATCTTATAGCAAATTTTCATATATATAAAAAATCGATTTGTAAATGCTTATAACACAATATTCAAATTTAAGATCACATGTCAAGATAAATTTACATAAAAATTTGAAACTAACGGTTTCATATATAGACAGATAGACATGTAGGGACATTCTATTACTCTTTTCTTTTGCAATGGAAACATTTGCATTAGATAAATAAGATTTTTGCTACACTTTAAAGAAATAAATATGCTAATTCTATAATCTGTTGACATCTATGTTTGTGTAATTTTCCACTGCTTTATAATTAAATAAAATAAAAGTTTGGTAAAAATACTTATAGAAAAACACAGAATTAACAAATAAAAAATTTAATTTCAAAAAACAATAAATTTTTACTCGTTTCGTTGAATCATATTCTTATTACAATATAAAATGCAAAAAAAGAACAACAACATCAAATTGAAAAAAAAACCTTAATTCTCTTAGTTTTGTTCATTTTAGGAAGAGCCTTTATAAACCACCTAATTGTAGAAATAAAGAAAAGAAGAGAAGAATATTCTTCTCATTTTTTGTGCTGTTGCTTAATGGACTGTCCATTCGAGGCTCAAGATCTAATATAAGTATAATAAAAAATTGTATAACAACTGCAGAGAACTGATTCATTATGTAAGCAATTGGTCCGTAAAAGAATAATGAAGGCGAATTAATTCACTAACATCTCAGCAAATGCTGGTTTGGTGGGCCATAAAAATATAAATATAAGAACGCGCGTTTTAGAGCTCGCAACAAAAGGAGAACTCGGCAATCTCACTGAATGTCAAATTAGTTGAGAAACGAGAAACAACACCAGAGCACATATCGCCTTCTTCTTCTTCTTCTTTATACTTAAAACAATTTCGAGACAGAATGGGACCAAAAGTACGTTCTTTTCTCTCCTTTTTTTATCATGTAATTCTACTCAATATGTGTTCGTGTCGTTTCCGGAAATGACAAAAAAGCAGAACTCAGAAATGAAAATAATTGCGTCCTATCTTTTTTGGGCGAAAGAGCTCAAAAGGAAATAAGACAATTAGTAGGCGCATTAATTTTCATTATTGTGAAGAAAAATGCTTGACGTCTTCTTGTCTCAGCTGATTAAAGTCAATTTCATCTATTAATTTGTTATTAAACAAATTCAATCAAGTATTCCAACGATGGAATTGAAAACAATTTGTAATGAATATTCATGACACTGCGAAAATTAAAATATTTAGTGAATTGTAAAAGTTATATGTCAATAGTTGGCTTTTGAGAAATGTGAGTCATTTATGGATTACTTCGGTGATATTAAATATCGTACAAAGTATTTGTATTAATTTAATTTTTCTATATCAAAAAATCTAAATGCTACTTGTTATAAATGTTTCAAGAAATAGAACATAAACTTGTTATTAGAAAATTTCTTAAACTAAAAGAAATTAGTTTTTTAGGAACATACCTGTTACTTCCTAATGCGAGTTAAACTCGTTCTATCGCTATTTTATATTGATCTGCAACATAACATGAAGTGCAAACAAAGCTCATACTCACATTTTATTTAGTATTTACAAGCGACTTCATTAGTAGAAAATTCTCTTTTTTTTTTAAATTTGCTGCATGAATATACAGTTAATTTCAACTCTATTTAGTGTATCTGATGGGGCATTGGGACTAGAACATAAGACAAATCAGTCTACGTAGGTAAAAGGTATTTTGGTGGAAGATTTTCTGGTGGAAAGCTTTTTAGTGGAAGATTTTTTGCTGGAAAGTTTTCTGGTGGAAAGTTTTTAGCTGGAATTTTTTTGCTGGAAGATTTTCTGGTGGAAAATGTCTGAAATGACAAGTAGTGCCACTAAAGCACAAAATTTTTAACAAAGACCTTTGACAAATCGCATTTTTTCTCATATTGCTCATAAAACTAGGATTCGGAATTATGCAGATAAGAAGAAGAAGAACCCTACATAAAACCTATCACAGGAAATCAATATATATTCAAAATGAGAACAGTCAAGCAAGTTTTTGTCAGTCAGAATAGTGTATTATAGTTCTCAATTAAGACATAAGTTTATGGTATAAATTTTTTTATTTCTATTCTTGGTAATATATTTTAAATATTGGCTGATTTGGAATTATATGTATTTGCTAGATTCATTAATTGCTGCTTAATATCAGCTAGAAAATTTATAAGCAGTGATAAGTTATAGAGAACTATATTTTAAAAAAGTTTTTAATGTAGAGGTAATAGCCATTCTGAGACATGTAATAATTATAATGTTTATTGCACTGTCACATATTTGGCATCGAATTGTGCGTAAAACTAATACCAATCATTTATGAAGGATTTTGGAGCAATTAACGTCGATACTTTAAATAAGGATTAAGACAAAGAACCTTTAGACTAAAACCCCTTATTCAAGACTTTAACAGACATATATTGATCTTTTTAATACGTTTTGAAGCTTATTTATTGACTCTATAGAGCAAGTATAACATCTGTTTTAAAATGGTCATGATAAAGGAAGATTTGAGCAGTTTCAAAAGGTTTTCCATCAAAAAATCTTCCAGAAAGTAACCATTCCATCAAAAAAATTTCCACTAGAAAATCTCCACCAAAAACACCATTGCCGTCTACGTAGCTTATAGGCTATTCCAATAGCTCTCTGTGACTAAAAGTCAAATCCACTTATTATTATTATCTTTATTGAATGAATTATTATCACACAAGGAATAGCCCAGAAGAGCATAAAACCTTGCTACGTACAGTTTAACATAATTTATTTGGTCTCAGTGAGAATAAGTATCTCTTTTAAGAGACACGACAAGGAAAAACATATATAACGTTTAAAAATGATTAAAAATTTTAGAGTGAGCTTAGAAATTTAGGTTGGTTTAGTGATTTGTTGATTCAATGTTGATTGTATTAAAATAAGTAACTTAAAATGTGATTTTGATTATTAATGATCTTATATGTATTTTGACACAATATATCTAGACTACACGGAGAAAAAAACTTTTTAACTGGCATAAAGTTGGATCTAATAAAGCGACTTTATGCCAGAAAAAAATTAAAACTTTATTAGAGCTAAAAAGGTTTTATGAGACATAAAAAGTTTGTATGGAAAAAAATTTATGAGTGTCATAAAGTAGACTTTTTATGCCTCATAAATAGCGTTATTAGATCCAACTTTATGCCAGAAAAAAATTAAAACTTTATTAGAGCTAAAAAGGTTTTATGAGACATAAAAAGTTTGTATGGAAAAAAATTTATGAGTGTCATAAAGTAGACTTTTTATGCCTCATAAATAGCGTTATTAGATCCAACTTTATGCCAGTTAAAAAGTTTTTCTCTCTGTGTAAGCAATCTTTTAATTATTGTTTGTCACTCAAATTACGCTGAAGTGCTGAATTGTTTTAGATAATTGTTATACTTCATTTCATATCTAATACCAGCTCCACTAAACACTCATTTACAAATTAATAAATGAATATGAAAATTTCAATCATATTCTAGCGAATCTCTAGCACACAGAAATTTGCATCACTATGTGACCTATACATGCCACTGATCTCTAGTAGTCAACTTTCTGTACATTTGAAAAAATTGTTGCCAACAAGTCTCATTGAGTTTTGTCTTAATAAAGCTTTATAAACATTTTAGTCATCGATTGCTACAAAGCAAATAAAAAATTAAATAATATCAAAGATTAACATCATACAGTGCACACCTGTGCTATAAAAGAGTTATTTGTAAAAGCAAACTCATGCGCTACTCTAGCTCACATTGACGCAAGATTATTTCTTCATACTTATTTATTTTATTCTCACTCCAGATCTAATTATTTTAATAAATTATATTAATATCTTTATTAAGCTTTTACTCTTCACACTATATCCATGGATATAGTAGTTTTCTCGTCATGATGGAAATAATTAATTTCCGACCGAACACCTACAAACTTCCGCTTATATATAAAACGAGAACACACATCACAGATTGCAGAATTGTTAATAGCACAAACATACAACTGGTCTGTAATTATTTAACACCCAAATGACACTCTTTTTTTCTCTCACTTGTGCACTCTTTATGAATAAAAACAAATATAAAAAAAGACATCTCTGTATAAAAACATTTTTAAGCGCATTTTTTTAAATGGTTTTTTTTAATGTTTAAAACTTTTCGGACATTACGTAAAGCAGAAGAATGTCTTTTTTTATTTTACTCCTTTTCTCTTGTTATAATTGCGTAATAGACAAAATCTAAGACTTTGTGTAAAACAATCAAACACAGTGCTGAACACTTAAACACTCAAATGTGTGTACTAAACATCAAAACTATAAAATAGATATTACATAATGAACAATGTCTGTTGGTATTAACTAATAGCTTCAAATATCATTCAACTAAATATATTGATATTTTCATATTTTGATGTAAATTTTCGTGATATCGTAAACAAAGTGACATGCAATTCAGAAACAAGTAAACGAAATTGCAGATATTAAATGCACATCCATTCAAGAATGTGTAGGTTGAAAAGAGTAATATTTTTTGCACCATTTACACACCTTCCTTCCTTCCTATCAATTTGTATGAATTTATATCAAATCAAAGACACTCTGATTAATTTAAAAATTTTAATGATGTTTTGTGAATTCTAAAAAAAATGATCAAAACATTTGTTGAATTATATCTGTATTTGTTAAGTTTATATGAATACTAATTACTATGTAAAATCTATTTTGAAATTTATTTTGAATGTTTTAGTGCTCAGCACAAAATGTTTGAGTGTTTCAGTGTTCAGCACTATATTTGTTTTTCAATGTTAAACTTTAAACTTTGAAATGCTTAATAGCTCAGCACTAAGTGTTTGAGTGTTTCAGTGTTCAGCTTTAAAATTTTGAAATATTTAGTGCTCAGCACTTACTTATGAATCATTTCAATGATTATTCGACGACTTTGCAATTATTCAGAGTGTCTTCGCCTTAATGTAATAAATACACATTTATTTCACTTTCCAATATGTGAATGCACACGCGATATTCAAGATTTTTTCATGTTTACAAACTCAATGATGAGGAAAACGTATTATTAAATTACAGATTATTGTAGTTTATATTCAGTGAAAAGGAGATTTTGAAATTCATTCATTCGATTAAAGGGAACACTCATGTAATCTGAGCATTTTCAATCGTAACAATTGTGCAATGAAGAGAGTATAAGAGAACAATATTGTAAAACAATTTAATTTCGAAGATAAGTAACTTGTATGTAATTGATAATTTAAGATTTACGATTTATATAAACTGATCATATCAATCATTTAATGATTTTGCATTAAAAAATGCTACAGTAATTATTTTGACAGATTTATATAAGCAAATTTTTAATATAAACTTTTATACTATAATCTGTATCAAAAACTGTATGAAATAAATAAAAATAATTGCTAAAAATTTAAAATTAAATTAATAAAATTTTCAATTAATAATATGTTTTTTACTTATAAACCGTTAATAAGTAAACCGATTAATGGTCATTTTTTTAGATTGTTAATTTATTCTTCTTCAAATAATTTTCATTTCTTTTTTTTAAAACGAATTGCAAGTTATAATTGATTTTAAATAAATAATTAATTGAAATTTTTACAATACAAAAAAAATCTTCTTTCACAAATAAATAAGTAAAACCTAGAACTAAAATCATGTGAAAATATCTTATTACCATTAAAGCAAAATGTTAGAAAGAAATAGCAATATCTCATTTGATGATCTCAGAGAATTTCACTTCTTCTCATTTGTCTTCATTCTCATTTTACGAAACACACGTACGGAAGATTTTCATTCACAAAAACACACATCAGAGTGTGTATATTGAATAGATGCGAGCTTCAGTTTTTTTTTCAGAAATATATTTTTTATTCTTTTTCGATCGTGTTTAATTTACTTTGAATGTTTTTTTCTCTCTCTCTGCTTCTTAAGTCAGTTCGCGTTGAGCAGTCGAGGAGATCGGCCGAGAATTTCTAGAAAGAGAATAAAAAATATTTTCTGTTTCTAATTAACTAAACTAGACTGTAAAAGTCATAAAGTGTATTTTTTGCTGTATAAAATAAATTTTCAATGTCAAATCAACTAATTATTGAATTATAAAAATAACGTGAGAATTAACTGTATAATTGAATATGAGTTAAATGTTTTAATGATTAACAGTTGAATTGTGTTTGCAAGTGAATATAAATTTGAAAAACAATTGGTGATAAAACATCTGTAAATTACCAATTGGATGAAGAATTTCTTAAAGTTTGTTTTTGATGTTTTCGTGCTCAGCACTAAGTATTTGCTTTTTTTTGTGCTCAACAATAAGTGCTTGAGTGTTTCAATGCTCAGCATTAAATTTCTAGTGTTTTTGTGCTCAGCATTAAATATTTGAGTTTTTCAAAACTCAAAACTATATGTACATTCACAAAATAATAATTTTTAAAAAATTATACTTGAATGTCACCTTTTAAATAAACCTTTAAAGCTAACATGAAAATTGCATTTGTTTTGTTTCTGTTTAAAAATTTACATTAAAATATTGATCTACTTCAAATTTCTTCTTCTTCTTCCTTTTCTTCTTTAATACAATATTTATTGAATAAATCAATAAAGGCAGTGGCGAATTCTGGCAATGTTTTAAATGAAAAAGATGATCAAAGCATATTTATATTATTCAAATGGAAAGAAATTAAAATGAATTTGCATTAATTAATTAGCGCGACGCGTTTTTGTTCGGAAATTTTTAACAAATATTACGATCGATATTGATTTGTTTCGTCTGCTTTTTATTAATTTGCACAAAAATAGAGACAAAAGTGATTAGTGCTTCATTAAAAATCACACCATGAAATTTAAAAACACATTGCCACTGATTTGTAGTCTTTGTTGAGGTGTCTGTTGTGAGCCGTAAATCTTTCAATGGCAACGATTTGTTTCTGTTATTTCCGTTAATTGCATGTAAAATCATTCAAGAAATTGTCAAAATATATTGAATTTTCTCTCGTGTCACAAACAAACCAGCAGGTGGTATGATAGGATGAGCAAGAGAAAGAAAATATCGGTTAATTGCGCTATATCAAAATTTAACACACATCTTAATAAATTCAAAATAAATAAATGTTAAGCACGAGGAAATAAACAACCTGCCGCTATTGGCGCTTCATAAATTTTGCTTATTTACTTTTATTACAATAAGAATTCTTTTCATTTTGTTCTTAAA
>JACWBX010004224.1:2448-20563 GCA_014622435.1 Polypedilum pembai
ACTTTATAATTTCCTGTTCCAGCAACAAATGCGCACCATTCGAATTTATTGTTGATTACTTGATGATAAGACGAAAGTAACTTTTTGGAAATGATAATTTGGACATCATATGGTTTTGTAATCGGTTTAAGAAATTTTCCAGCAATATTTAGTGCAGAAGAAGATGAAATTGAGCAAACTTGAATTGAATCCCAAATATTATCAGCTTTGCAATTGATAGTTTTGAAAATAACGTCTCCATTAACAAGAATTGAAATTGAGGAAAGAAAAATTACAAAAATTTTAATAAATTTCATAACGCTGCTTGACGTTTTCTTTTGAACTGAATTGACTTTTTAAATTAAGTGATATAATTTCGGCAAATAATTTTATTATTTTTATCACTTTGTTTAGTCACGAAAAAATTTAAAACACCATAAGTATTGGTGAATTGAAAAAAAATAGGTAAAGGTAGACGACCAAATATATAAATAACTGTCGCCAATGCGTACATGTACATGTACATGTCTCATGACTTAACATTGAACCAAGCATTAATTAGGTTTGGACAAATTGATGAAGTCAAGATTTTCCCTTCCCGTAAACCCTTTCGCTAGGGAGCTCAGCGCCATTATTAGACCATTAAGTGCAACCACTAGCTCGATATATTTTTATTCCATCTCTGGACACATTACAGTATGCAATTACGAAGACTCGTTACCTAACTTTCTCTGAATTAATCTGTTTATCAAGGGCTCTCGTTCCAATGCACTTTTTATGGTGACCATTGTACCGTTTCCTTGAAAAATTTTCGTCCAGAGTCCGAAAAACAATTTGTCTTCATAATCACTGAGCAGCCAAGGTATCAAAACCTTACAAATGTCTGAAAGCGTAGGCTGGGAATCGATCCCGGATCGTCCACAACCTAACTTTCAGAACCAGTGCTATAACCTCTCGGCTATCGAAGCACTCAACTGCTCATACATGCGTTCATTTATTTTATTCAAAATTATTAATTCATTTAAATTATTCAACGCCAATAGTAAATATGAATTTATTTACTAAATTTGCTAATTTTTACTTACTTTGTAGTCATAAAGAGCGAAAAAATCAGTAAAATTTGTAAGTTAAAATTGAATTAGTTCAACAATCAACTAAATAAATATTTCACTTGCAGTAAAATATTGTAATAGCTAAACTACATTAGTCAACAAACTCTTTTATTTATGCCTCACGACAGTTCATGCTTTTCTTTTTGAAGAACTGAAAACTCACACGATGACAAAATATATATATATATATATTTGTATATTTCTTTATAGAAACTGATCATTTTAGAAAATAATGGCTAATTTGTAATCATTTTCTATTCTTTTGACACTTTTTTTTATTTTACAATATTTTAGGGTTCGGCAACATGCGTGTAAGAAGAAGAAGTATGTGCATGTTTCTTCTTCTTATTCACTTTTTTCCATACAAAAAACAGAAAAAGAAGAAGAAACATGTGCATACTTCTTCTTCTTACACGCATGTTGCCGAACCCTACAATATTTAAAGAATTAATTCTAGCAGAAAGGTTTATATTTGATAACTTATAATGAAATTTATTTCTTAAATACTAGAATTCCCTAAAACTGTAATAAAATGAAGAGAAAGATTATTAAGAATTCATGTAGACAAAAAGTTGATTATTTATTTGAAAAAGAAAAATTTAAAATAAATAATGAAAACTATGGAATAAGCTGCAATTGTCTTTAAATGTAAAAATTTTTAATTCTTATCGAAAAATTCATTTAACTTATTCAAAAATTTCAAAGCTTGAAGCCATCATCAAAAAACTGCAAAGTTCTACGAATGATTAAAAATTGTTTTTATTCTGAACGAAAATCTCTAAAAAGTTAGTATGAAAAAAATAAAAGCTCTCAAAAAACAAAGGTCTTTCTTTTGTCATTAATTTCTTCTTGCTTTAAACTTGAATTTAAAATTAATAATTATGAAATAAAACAAACTGTAATTAAAACTTTTAAAACAACCGGTTTACAATTCTTTTTTCTTTTAAATAAATTCTTTAAATAGAAATGAAATATAAATCAAAATTAATTTAAAATTTTCGAAACTTAAATTTGAATTTTAGTGTAGAAATTTTTGACATTTAAAATGGTGTTGATTCAAGATCTATTACAATATTCAAAATTACATTATCATTTTTCAAAACATCAATTTTTAGCTTAAATTTTCCCGTTGGTGTAAGTGCTGATGCAGCAAAAATCATATCCTGATCGATTTTAAAATTTCTCACTTCATATGTGCCATTATAAGGACACTCTTGAATGATTGAAGGTATTTTTGAACTGAGTATCATTTTAGCTGATGTTATGACTGGAATAAAGCTATCTGCTTTCATAAGTGAACACCATTCAGCTTGAAAATCTTCATTTAAGTAAACATTTGATCCATCACCAGATAAAACAACTACATGAACTTTAATAGGTTCTGCTATTAATTGATATGTATTTCCAGCAATGTTCAAAGCTTGTGTGTCTGAAATATAGCACTGTTGAATGCAAATCCAGTTACTGTCAGCTTTACAACGAATTCCTTTAAAAATTAGATCTTTTGACGAAGCGAAAAAATTTAAGGAAAGAAAAATTAGAAGTATTTTATGTGACTTCATTCTTTGATGTTTTTTTATAAACTAAAAATATTAGACAATTTCGTGATAAATAATTTTCTTTAAAAATAAATTTTTCCTTAGTGTTAGAGAAAATTAAAAAAAAGTGATTATCTAGGTTATTTCATTTATAAATTTGGCTGTTCAAATTTGAGTTTCATACTTCTTTCCAAAATAAATCTAGAATTTTTCGGAAATCATCATTGCAAAAAATTAAAATATTTAAACTTTTGAGCTGAAACCCAGTGAGAAATTTTTTTTTAGCCGGAGTCCGGGGGCCGGTTTTCGTGAAGGACAGCGGCTGGACTCCGGATATTAGAAAAAATTTGAAAATTCCGGAAAATGTTAGTTTTTTTATATGAAAATTTGGTCGTATAGGACGGCCGCCGAATTACACTTAGTCAGGGTAGAAGGAAATATTAAAAAATTCCGGACTAAATATCTCATTGGGAATAGTGTGATAAAACATCTAATACAATATAATAACAACATTTTTTTTAATTAGTATCTTCAATAGCATAGCTTTAATGTTTTTGCCAACAAACTTTTGGAAATTTGAATATTTCAAAAAATTGTACTTCACAAACAGTTGTTAACAGTCAAAGAAAACTACCAGGATGACTTTGAAATTTAGAGGTAAAAATGAATTTGTTTGTTAAAAAGTTCAGGACTTAAAAAAATTGTTAAAAATTTGTCATTAATTCCCTTGTATATAGATAAATACAATCATAAACTTTGTTTTGTATATTTTAACAATATTACTTTGCATTAGGTTTTAAATTCTCTTTCAAGTTTCAATAATAATCAAATTTATTTATTGCTTTTTTTATTTTCCTATGAAATCATTTGAAAGCGTTTTTGACTCCATTACATGTTTGATAGTTAAAATTGTCTTGTTTTGTTTTAGAACGTTAACTTCAACTCGAATAGTTCCAGTTGGTAAAAATGTAGAAACGGCGAGACTCATGGCTTGATCAATTTTCAAATTTTTCACTTCGAAATTTCCACTATATGGACAATCATAGAAAAGTGAAGGCAATGAACTTCTTATGACTCCTATTAGAACTGATAAAATGTTGTTTTTAATTTCGCCACTTATCAATGAACACCATTCAAATTTATAGTCAAAAACTGTGGTTGAAAGTGAACCAATGTCAGCTTTTATGACAGCATGAACATCAAAAGGTTTTGTTAAAGATTTTTGCATACTTCCAACAATGTTTAAAGCTTGTGTTTCTGAAATATAACATTGTTGAATGCAAATCCAATCACTATCAGCACTGCAATGAATTTCTTTAAAAATAATTTCTCCTAGCACGACAAATACATTTAAAGAAAGAAAAATTAAAAATATTTTAAGTGACTTCATTCTTTGATGACTTTTTATGAACTAAAATAAATTTAATAGAAAAAATTCGTGATAGATAAAATATTATTTTAAATAAAATGTAAGGAAAATAAAATTAGAAATGTTTTTATTAACTCTTTTTAAAATATCTAATTTATACTTGATTATTGATAAAAAAGTAAAAAGATTAGATTAATCTAGAGTCTAAAGTTGCCCGGCTGCACGGCTATTTTTGGCTGCTTCTAATTATAGCGAAACTATGAGTCGATGATATGTGATTGATAGCTCATTAAAAGGCTCTCGTTATTTACAATCAGTCCCAAAAATTTCGTAAATTAGTTCCAAATAGTTTTAGAGAAAACTCTAAATCTTTATTTTTCGGCAGCCTGGCTGCTTGCCAACTCTGAGCTAGACATCTTAAGTAAATAAATGAAAAATCAAATTGCATTTTTGTTTAAATTCACATTTTTTTTACTTTGGATCGGTATTAATTTCAACGTGATTTGAAATTTCTTTACAAAAATCAAAAAATCATCACGTGCACAATATTGGATCTTTTTTTAAAAAAAATTATTACAAAAAGGAAATGTCTGAATCTACGTTAAACTCTATGAAAAATTTTTGATTTTATTTTAAAGTTTCACAAATGTTTGAAAAAATTTTGCTTTGGATTTTACAGAATTTATCCAAGATGTGGAAACTATCCAAATAATCGCTAAAATTCTCTAAAATGCCCTAAATGTCTCAAATATCTTCAAATTTCTCTGAATTTCCACACATTGAATTTACTTAAGATCTAAAATATTTCAAAAGTTCTAGATGTTATGTTAAATTACTTATTTACCTTCAACTTTATTTATTGAAATTTCTTTTTATTGTTCATAGCAATTTTGATATAAACACAAAACAACCGTTTTTGATTGAAAATTTTTTAAAAGTAATTAAATCCGAAAATGTTTAGTTTCCATCCAATTTCAAATCATTAAAATTTGATTTCACTTCCAAACTCAACCCAACTTTTAAAATTGACTTTTCATCCTTCATCACATTGATTTCAAGTTTATAATTTCCACTTGGTATAAATTGAGATGCAGCCAAGTTCATAGTTTCATCTAAAGTGAAATTTTTCACTTCATAATCACCAGAATAAGGACATTCGTGAAAAATTGAAGGCATTGAGTCTCTGATAACTGCTATAGCTAATGAAATTACCAATTGCTTCTCTTCACCGCTCATTATTTCACACCATTCAAATTTGTAGTCAATTATTGGGTAAAAACTTTTTCCAAGTCCAGTCGAAAGAATAACGTGAATATCAATTGGTTTATTAATTGGTTGTAAAGATTTTGCAGCGATGTTTATTGCTGAAAATTCTGAGATGAAACAGTGTTGAATTGAAATCCAAGCAGAGTTAGATTTGCAATCGATTTTTTTAAATTTTATTCCAAATTGCTCTTTTACATTATTTTCAGCTGAAATTATTGACAATGATAGAAGATAAATGAAAAATATTTCAATCGACTTCATTGTTTGGTGTTTATTTTTAAACTAAATTTGTTTGTGACAAAATAAAGCAGAAAAATTCTGATGATAATTAGTGGAAAAATTTTCGAGTAATTACAAATAATGTTTTTTTTGGTATGTGTGTTAAATTATTTTAGCAGAGTTGGATAAATATTGAAATTTGTAGAAAATTATAAAAAATTTTTGATAACCATTTTATTTTGCTAAAATTTAACAATCTGTGCAAAGTTCTAATTGATTTTTGAAGATAAACTTATTTCTGCAATATTTGACAATTTAGAACTAAAAATTGAGTGCAAAAAATTTTATGTCTTTGCTTTTAAGTTTACAACTGATTAAAACAATTAAAATTTGTTTATATTACGTTTCTATTCAGCTTTAAAAACATAAAAATAAGCCATTATGAAAATTTTCACATCATCATCACAAGCTAATTACAAATGCCGCCCAATATAAATCGGAAGACTTCACTCTATTGTGTGTATGTGGCAAGCTATGTAACAACAATTTAAATCAAAAGAGAGGAAAAAATTGTTGTAATAAAACAAAATTAAAGAATTGGAAGTAAACACAGCACGCGCAATAGCTTGCGTTGAGGTTGAGGTGCAATTTTAATATGTGTGGTGCGTAAAAGTATTACAAAAAAAGCAATTTCTTCTTTCCACTGCGTTCAGTTATGTCTGAGGAAGTTATTTTTGGTATTTAATTTTATTTTGATCAATCATCAATTATTTGTTATGTGATACATTATTGTGGTGATTTTTATGTCGAGGAAGAATTAAACCACAAAAAAATTTAATGATTTATTATTTATTACGTATCCACAATAGGAAGAGATAGAGCTAGAGTAGCACATTTTTTCAACTGTACGTTATGCAGAAAATTTTGGTAACATAAATTTTAGGCTAAATATTCAAGTGAAAATCTTCTTGATCCATTATTTACTGCTAAATTCTAAAAATTGAACAAAAAAACTTTTTGTTAAAATGATTTTTTTTGGAAACGCTTGTTTGTAAATTTTGAAAATGTTCAAATAATAGAAAACAAAATTGAAACTTTAAGTCAACATTCAAAATACTATTCTTTACTTCTTTTAAATCTTTAATCTACATATTTTTTAATTCTCCACACATTTTGAATCAGCATCAAAAGAAAAGCGAAAGATGCATATTAAAATAATTACTTATTATCAGCTCCAATTGTTAACAAAAGAGTGTAAACATTACTCTCGTAAAAAGCTATCACATTGTTTTCGCATTTCTCGCGCTGATTTCACTTCAAAGAATTCAAAAACCTTAACATGTTTTATCTCTTCATTTTTATGTATAATATGAAGGAAAGATGCGCGAGAACATGAAAATTGCGTGCATTTTAAAGATTGATGCAGATTAGAAAGTTATTAACAAAAAAAATTGCTTTTAATTATTTAGAGTAGAAAATGAAATTTTTTATGATTTTGAAAATTTAATAAAAATAAAGTGGACATAAGCTGAATTTAATGCCATTTTTTAGGCAAATTGTGACTTCATCTTGTTCCCAAACAACTTAAGAAATATTTTTAAAAACTAAAATTTTTAAATCTCTCAAGAAAATTCTACACCACCAAGACTTAAAGACAAATTTTAATTCTCAACGCTTCATTAAACAAATTATGTCTCTGCAAAATGCATTTCACATAAATTTTTATCAACAATTCCTCTTCATGTTTCATCTTCTGTCTACTATTACTCTTTTGTGTTTCCTTTTACTTTGCCGACATTGTCTCGTAAGAAAAGATTTTTATCTTCTTTTTATTTGTTCTGTCGTCGCGGTTTGAATTTTTTATTTTTTTCTTTCTCATTTTTCGCAATTCATCAGACAAAATGTTGTCACATTAATGGGTTATTTAAATTTATGGCGAACAAATTTTTCCTTAACTTTTTAAATTTTTTTCACTTTTGTAAATTTTCTAAAATTAAAATTTAGTAAATTTTGAATCTTTCAAAGTATCTTTCAAAATTTCATTCTCATTTCATTAATTCTTCAAATTCAAAAGAAAAATATAATTCACCACACTCATAATCTAAATTTAAAAATGTCTTAATCTGGCGCTCGCACTTTCTTTCTTTCAATTAATAACCAGAAAAACTCAAAAGTCAATCAAGTGTAGCCGATCATTATCTTCTTGCGAACAAACAAGAGAGTTAAAAAATTTACTTTTTTTCTCACTTGCTTTTAATCACTTTCTTCTTGGTAAATGCTTGAAAATTTTTCAAGAGTTTATAATAATAATAATAACAATGAGAGTAGTTTTTTTTGACTACCAAGAGACTTGTTTTTTAAGAAGTTTAATTAAGATTGATAAAGTGAGAGTGAGAAGTTAATTATGAGGTGTGATGGGCAAAATGAGAAAAAATTATGAAAAACAAATTTGAATTTCAATAGGCAAAAACTAGGGTTCGGAATTATGCAGATAAGAAGAAGAAGTATGCGCATAATTTTCTTCTTCTTATTGATTTTTCCATACAAAAATGAATAAGAAGAAGAAAATTATGCGCATACTTCTTCTTCTTATCTGCATAATTCCGAACCCTAGCAAAAACATTGTTGACACAAAATTATTTTTAAAATTCATAAAATTGTCAACAAAAAATAATTAATTAAAATCAGATTTTATCTCTAAATTTCACTGACAATTTTTTTTTTGCTTAAAACTCATAAAGAAAGTTTTATAAAATAAAACAGCAGTCAGACAGATTAAAGATAACAAAAGACAATAAAAAAATCAACTTTTTTTCTTTCTCTCTTCATCAGCCACAAATGAAAGTGAAAAGTTGAGACAACAATGAAATAAAAATGAGAAGCGACGAGACGAGTGAATAAAAGTGAAAAATTCTCATAAATTAATTAAGAAAAGAAGCAACAGATTTTTGAATGAAAGAAAAAGAAAAAAAATTGTAATAAAGTTGTTATTCAAGATGTTGAAGGTGAGAGGCAAAAAGAATTAATAAAAGAAATTACCTAACAGTTTGAAACAAAACGAAAATAATTGAAAAAGAATTTCTTGCATTAAAAATCTTAATAGAAGAAATTTTTTAATTGAAAGTGAAAAAAGAAGAAATAATTTGACCGTTAAAAGATTAATTATGTTGAATGAAAAAAAATAATTAATTTGAAGCTTTGTTTGAGATCATAAAGAGAGAGAAAAAAGTAAAGAAAAATTAAATTTTTAGAGTAGAAATAAAATTAGGTAAAAAAAATAATAAAAATTAACTAAAGTTTATCGCGTTTTTTGAAAATGTTTTAGACTTTTACACCAAAGTTAAAAATTTAAATTTTGTTCTTTTAATTGAAATTGATTCAAATAGAAAATTACTAAATATTACAAATATTCATACTTTTTGAAAGTCCTATTCAACGGTAGTTTTCAATCGCGTATGCAAATTTGATCATTGCAGTTTCCCAATCTGAAATTTAGTCCGGAATTTTCTAATTTTCTAATTTAGTTCTTCATTTGGCCGGACTTGAAAATATCAGAAAAACATTCAAATTTTTTAGTTCAGCAGCCAGATTAAAATTTTAGTCCGGACGCCAGATTCCGGCTGGAAAAATATTTCTCACTGGGTAGTATATTAAAATCTTTATTCTAGCTCTAGCTATAATTTGAAACAAGTTTTAGCTCAAAAGCTTTTGATTTGACCAAATTAGATTGCATTGATATTTAATTAAAAAATTGTATGACAATAAATTTTAGTTTTTTGGCCATAACTCGTGAACAATGTGGTTTAGAGATCTAAACTTCGCACTATTTTGCACATATTTCAATTCTGTATCAGAAATTATCAGATAATATCCAAAAATTTTCTTAAAAATTTTCGAATATTCAGAAAAATTAACCCAAATAAACATAAAAAAAATTATAAATAATCAAACAAAAATATGAAGTAGAACCTGGGAAATCATATTTATTCAAAAAATTCTTAACCATCTTGAAAAAGATTTCATGAAGTTTTAATTTTTCTTTAACATTTAGTTTTTCATTACACATTTAGATTAAATTCTTAAGAAGTTTTCTGATATATTTTTTTCAACTTTATATTTACAGTTTTCATCAACGAATTTCAACATTAATACTCAAAAAGATCAACTCATTAATTTAAAGAAGCAAGAATAAAAAGTTCACCACCAACAGTTAGAACAAATTGAGATTTCAAAATTAAATTAACTTTACTACAGCATCAGTGATTAATTAAACGCTTGCTCAGTTTCAACATTAATCATCTAATTGGATAAAGAATAATTTTTTATGAAGAAGTTAAAAAAGTTTTCTTTTGTGTTTATTTGCTTGCCAATTCATCAAATATAAAAGAGAGCTAGAGTGAGTGAGAGAGAAATTCTTTTTGTTCGCAATTATAGAGAAGCGTGCGGACCATCAATCTTAAGTGAATTTTGCGGTATTACAAAAAAGAAAAGAATAAAAAGAGTGTTTTTGGCAAAAGAAGAGAAAAGAAAAAAAGTGTATAGTGAAGTTAATGTTGAAATAGACTTGTTAATTCATTTATCATTGAAGCAAATTGAGTTTAAAAATAAAATTAAAAAGGAATTTTTGAAAATCTTTTTAAAAACATTTAAATGTTGATGAAGTAAAAGTGAACAAATTTAATAAAAAAGTGATAAATATAACAAAAACTGAGTAAAAGATAAAAAAACTTTTAAAATTTAAATAAAAGGTGAAAATATTGAATTAACATTATCAACGAATGTGAATTCTTTCAAAGCAATAAAATATTTGAAAGTTTCATACAAAATTAATCAAATCAAATTTAAAAAATTAAAAACTTATGAATTCATCATTAAATTTAGTTAAATTTATTGTAAAATAACAGAAAAGGCAAATTGAAGAAAGTGTAAAAAAAGCAAAACCAAATTTTCCAGAAACTTAAAGATCAATTTGAACAGAATTTAAAAGTGAGAAATTTTTAGTTGATATTTCTAAAAGTTGCGTACTTCCAAATAACTAAAAACTAAAATATAAACAAAACATTTAATTTACCGGTCGTTACTGAAAATTATAAATAAATTCAAATTTTGCAAAGAACAAGAAGAACAACTTCGACGAAACTTTTAAAATTAGTCTTTATAATTTCAATCTCATTGAAATTCAAACAAAAATCCTTCCAAGAAGCACCAAAAAAAGCAAATCTTTTTGCATAAGAAAAATATCGACCACAAAAGAAAACCGCACAAAACAAAAAATCATTTAAATTTTGTCTTTTATTTCTCAACTCAAATAAGCCACACAACATAAAAAGAAGATAAAATTTGCACAATAATACGTTTGCCACGATTGGCAAATTATCGAGCAGCATCGGCAGAAGAAAGAGATAATTTTAAATATTCAAATGACGGCAAACATCCCGTGCAATTCATGCAATGCTGAGAATTCAATAATTGACTCATAATTACGATAATTTTCAACTCATAAAAACAGAAAATCTTCATCATGCACACTTACATCCTTCTTCTACTGATCGTTCAGTCAACGACACAAAATTCAACACCAAAGTTTGGTGATCGTATTGGAAAATTGAAAAGAAATTATCAAATTTCAACTTCAACAGTTAGTACTACAACATCAACAACTTCACAGCCATCAACGACAGAAATTGATCTCAAATTCAATGAGGATGAATTGACAAATGATATAAATCGTGCTGACAATTATTTTGATATGGAAGAGCATGAAAATAAAAAGTTTATGATACTGAAAGATCAAAAAGTCAGTTCACCATCATCGTCACTTGTTCAAGCACGCTTTGAAATGCAAACAGATTTTTTTGATGTTCCACCATCGCCACTTTCATCTGTCTATTCAACATTGCCAGCACGAGCATCACCTTTTAATAAATCAGGCGTCGTTTTGGCTGCTCGAACTCCAATTCATCCAACAAACATTACAAAAGTGCGGCATGATACAAAAACACTTGAAATTCAGTATGGTTTGAGAGAATCTACTTGGGCGATTCCTGTTTTAATTCTTTCAATCACATCAATGCTCATGATGCTTGCATTTGAAATTTTTGTCCTCTGTAAAACACGGCAAACAAGTCCCAATCGTCGACATTTATTTCTCGGTCAAATGCTGTTACTTGGACTTTTTACTTGTGTTGGACTATCAGCACTTTTGACAGCACGTCCATCGACACTTTCATGTGCAACAATAAGATTTGCAGCTGGTATTGGATTTGCCATCATTTTTGCATCATTGCTGGTCAAATGCATTTTTCTCATCAGCCTCAACAGTGGCGTTTATTTGCCAGCACCATATCAAGCACTTTTGCTATTTTTTGCTGTTCTCATTCAAATCACAATTGACATTCAATGGCTCATAACTTCACCACCAGCTGTTCATTTTCTTCCTGTCACTGAAATTACACATCCAAGTCGATTAATTTTCACTGCTGATTCAATGAAATTTTCAATTCAAGTTTGTAAAACTTCTTTTTCTGAACTTCGATTGTCGATGATTTATATTGACTTGTTGATCATTATTGTGGCCGTATTGGCAGTGAAATCACGTGGAATTCGTGACAATTATCGTGAAGCAACTTTTATTGGACTTACTGTTGCTCTAATAATTCCTGTATGGCTTGGATGGTCATTAATTGGTATGGCAGTACATGAACGTCACAAAGATGCTTGTTTAGCATTTGCATTACTTGCAACACCAACAATTGTATTTTTGGTGATGTTTATGCCAAAAGGAAGACAATTGGCAGCAATGGGAAGAGAAGATTTATTTGTCGAGGATCGTGATGATCGATTTAGTGCATCAAGTCGTGCTGGTTCTGGTTATTCGCCATCATTTTTTCATTTTAAGCCAATTAAATATGGAGTGATGGGAGGAAAGGGAAATTTAGGTACTAATGAAATAAGTAGTAAACATCAACAAGCTGTGACCACACTTGGAGGTGGTAAGAATTTTCAGTTTTTTAATAGTTTGAGAAAAAGCAAAGAAATTTTTTTTACAGATTATGCACTTTATGTACCAATGTCTTATTATACGCCACCCATGCACAATTATTCGCACAATCATCAACATCATATCTCACCACTGTATTATTACTCGCACAAACAGCCACCACCACATTATACAGGTTGCTTTTATTTTCATGACATTTTAAAGTCATCGGAAACTTTTTTGCATTACATGAAAAACTTTAATGAAATTTTGTTGTAATAATTTTCAGGTCTTTTTATGCAAGATGATGCAAATGCTTATACAACATTAGAACAGACAATGAGCAGCAATCCAAATGTCTTTTTTCAACGACAAGTTCATCCTGGAATGATTTATTAATTAAAAACAAACAAAAAAGTCTCATGTAAATAAACAAAGAATCATAAAGAAAATATTAAGTTTGTTAAAAAAAATTATTTTTGATAGATTTATGAATGAATGAAATAAAATAAGAAAGAACTAAAAAATAAAAAAATTCTTAATAATTTAAATAAAATTTTCATTTCAGCGAAAATTGTAAAATGATTTTTCTATTATACCTAAAATTTATTTACATATTTTATAAATATTTTTCAGAAGTTTCTAAATTAAATCAATCAAAAAGTTTTTGGTTTTCAATGGTGTCAAAATATTCAAACATTATGAAATCATTAAAATAATAATTAATAACTTCATTGGACTGTATTTTGCAACAAAATAGTGATCGAAGAGTCTATCTTCAAGGCGCATCACAACTCATTACTTTCCTAAAACAACTTCTGAATATTTTCATTCAATTCATGTTTTTAGTTATTTAAATATTAATGAATTCAATATCAGGTAAGTTAAAATGAAACGGAATAGAAATTTTAATAATTTTCAATATTTCCAATGGTACTCAACGACAATTTTTTGAATTAATAACTTAGAAACATGAACGTAAGTTATTGGTTTTAAAATATTAACTAAAAATGACAAATACAAAATGGTTTGCACCTTTTGTAAGAAATTTCTGTCTTTTCTTTATTTATAAAGAATATACTTTGTTAATAGATTGTTAGAAAGCATGATAAAAGGAAAGAAATATTTATTTTGTCAGTGTTTTTTTTAAAAGGATGTGAAAAAAACAAAATTTTGAAGAAAATGTGAAAACATCAAGATTTGTAGGTGTTACTTCAGAAGAAATGCTAACCTACTAACACAATTATTTTCATTTTTATTTAAGTTACTTCAATACTATTAACTGACAAGAATTATAAGAAATAAGATGAATTTTATAGCTACAAACAATCAAATGATATTAAAAATTTGAATTTTTCAAATCAACTCATTTCCAATGAAACATTGAAAGTCGATGTTTTATAAATGTTTTTAATTTTTATAATGTTGCTTTTAATTCCAGTAGTGAAAATCTGTCTGATGAGAAATTTTATTGTTGATTTTAATAGAAAGCTTCTTAATCAATCTTCTGATCTACTGAAAAAAAAGTTAAATTTTAAGATGATTTAAAAATTTAAGTGTTAAGAAAATTCAAAAATAAGTCTGAATTTGACTATAGATAAACTCATTTAAATAGTCAAAGTAATTTTGTTTGAAATTTTCTTTTTTTTTTTAAGAATCAAAACAATCAACTTTTTAATTTTCTATTTTAATGTTTATTGTTAATTTTATTCTAAAATTTAAAAGTTTTGCTAACACTTAATATATTTTAAATCGTTGTTAAATCTCAATTTTACTTGCATCAATGTATATTTTTCAGTTTTCTTATCATAACAAGCAAAAAGTTTATTTTGTAAGCGACTTCCATTCATTGAATTCATTGAAATTGGCAAACTTTTTGTATTGATATAAATTAGATCTTTTACGAACATTTGAATTGAATCATTTAGAGATTTCAAGCTAAGATTCTCCTGAGCTGATATTAAAACTTTTTTACTATCAATAATTGTTCCTTCAATTCCTTTCACAAACATATTAATAGCTTTAACTTGCAATTTTTGATTAACAGGACTGACAATTTCTGATGCATGAATTGCATTGGTAATAAGATTTTTTGTTGGTTTGTTGACATTATTGAGCATTTTTATATCAGTTGTGAAGACTGAAGAACTTGTGTCTGGATTTTTGATAAGAAGTTCTGACATTGATTTAAGATGAATTCCATGATTGTCTATTGATAGACGATTGTGAACTTGACCTTTGCGATCGATTAAGTTGAGTTTTATTGAACTTTCATTTGCTTCAATTACAAAAAGAGAGAAAAATTACTATTTGGTTTGAAAAATTTGTAATTTAAATCAAAAGTTATAAAATTTTTTACCTTCAATTTTAAGTGGAACATCTTTAAATGATTCAATCAATCCATCTTTCTTATAAACTTTATTGAAATCAGCAGATCCAAAAAACTTGATTGCTTTGGCTTCTGGTACAATTTCAATAGATTCCATTCCCATGCCAATTTTAAAGAATGAAATAATTGACAGCGTTAAAATAAAGTTACCAATGACCAAAATAAATAAAATTATTATCAATGCCCAGAAGAACAATGATGTTGGATCGTTAAGAGTTAAATAGACACATTTATTTCTCTTTGAACCCATTTTTTGAAAATAATTTTATTAAAAATTCACGGAATGAAAATTTTTTCTTTATTTTCAATTTTCCAATAGAAGATGAGACTAAAAGTAACAAATGAAAAAAAATATTTTCTTCCAAAGCATGCGCGTTTCCTAAAAACTATTTTAAGATTGATGCAAATTCAATTCATACAAAATTTTCTTGATATTTATGTTAATGTTAATAATAAAGTTAAGAATTTTTATAACCCTTTCTGAATTTATGACTTTCTTTTGTAGCTTTGTTGTTTTAATAATTTAAATAATTTAGCTTTTTCCGTTTAATTCAGAGTCTAAACATAATTAACCATAAGAGTCAGCTGTGCCAAATTATACGAATCCATCAAAAAAATTATCATATTTTTAATTATGTTTAATGCTCAACCTCAGTAAAATTAAAATTAAAAAATTTTGTAGTAATTTCTTTTTCTACACTTTTCAGTATCTGCACATATATGTATAGCTTGATAGGCTTTTTCCCATTCCCAGAGAAATTTTTGTTTGAGTTTTCCAAAAACAAGAACGGGAATGAGACTAAAATACTATGAAAACAGTTAAATTTTTTTAAAAAAGTTATTAAAAACAATGAATTTTTGCATATTTACCAAAGTTCTATAAATTTTTGTTGAGAATTTTATGGTAAAATCAATTTTTACAAAATTTTTTGTAAATGCGACTAAAAGTGATTAAATTTGAGTTTAGCAAAAACAAAGGGTGACAATTTCATCAAAAAAGTATCAAAAAATCAATAAAAAGTATCAAAAAAAATTTCATCAAAAAAAAAAAAATTTGATTTTTTGATGTTTCTCATACAAATTTATGTTTTTATTTAGATTTTTCAATGATAATTATGATCGATTTTTATTTAAAGTATCAAAAGATCTTACCCCTTGAGCAAAAATTTGAAAAATTTCTACAAAAATTTTCAAAATTCTCATATTTTTATGGAGTTTTTCCGAAGTCGAGAATTCCCGGACTTTCTTCGGGAACGATCATTTCCGAAAGGGAAAAGCTAAGCTTTCACAAAAACTTCTTTTAATTCATAATCTTCAAAATAGACACTTATTCAAATAAGATACTCTTTTTTTAAGATTAAAGTTTTTCAGTACAAAACTCTTTCGATAAAAATAAAATTAAAAATTTTAACACCATTAATTTATTTCATGAGTGTTAAAAGTTTACATTTTTGAAGCTTATTCTAAATATAAGACATAATTAAATAAAAATGTCCATAACTTCAAAAGTTTTAGGACAATAGACTTTTGCAAGTTCAGTATATGCAGCTTTCGAATGTTTATTTAATTTGTAATTTTGACCATTTTCAATATGATTCCAAAAATGAATGAAAATCATTCCAATATGAGTCATTTCTTCAAAAACTTCGTTGATGAATTCTTCTTTATATAATTTTGAATATTCTGTATAAAAGACTGGAAAACACCGTTTCTGTGCCCAAAGGGTGACATTATCGCATTGACCATCTTGTGATGATTGAAATGATTGTGGCTTACAGAAAGAAAGAATGATTGATGAAACTAGATCTGGACCAATTGCTAAAATTAATTAATTTTACTGAATTGTTATCAATTTCAAAATTTCAGAAATAAATTGATATATACGAAAACTTTTGAAATAAATTTGGTTAAATTTTTCCAACTAATAAATAATATGGAAAATTTTTTTTTATTTTCAAAATTTCAACAAATCTAAAGATATTAATTAACTTACAAGTCCATGCATTGGGATTGTATACTGTCAAAATTTTTCTAAAAATAAAATAAAATTCGAAACAAATTTAAAAATTTCTACTAGTGTTGTACACAGGCAGCCTATGATTGCCTGTGATTGCATGTGATAATATTTACGAAAAATTCCGCTATGGAAATTGTAGATGGCGCCTAAATCTTTTTGAAGCGCCATCTATAATTTCCATAGCGGAATTTTTTGTAAATATTATCACAAGCAATCACAGGCCGCCTGTGTAACAACACTGATTTCTACAAATACTCACTCAAGATAAATATCAGAATATTTTTTTCCTTCAATTTTATCGAACTTCATCAAACCATTTGCAAAACGATTATTACTTTCAATACATAAGAAATTTTTCTTTTTAATCATCCTCATAGGTATTAAAGAAATAACATCAATGTCTAAATAAATTCCTCCATATTTATTCAACACCAACATTCTTAACACATCACTGGTGTGTTCAATTTGATGCTTTGACTTTTCAATACGTTTTTCCTTAAAAAATTTCTCAACTTTTGTCCCATTAGTGAATTCTTCAATATTTGCAAAGCGAATTCTGATGTTAGGATAAGATAAAAGAACATGAAGAAAATTTGTTTGTTCTAAAGTTACTTCAGATTCATTTGTTGCTAGTAAAAAGTAAACGTCCATATCTGGGTTGATTCTTGCTAAAAAAAAATAGAAGAATTTAAATGGAATTTAAAAATGATGCTTAAAAATTACATAACGCAATATAAAAATATTTTCAAATTGTGTGAAATTTTAGCGCATTTTCTTTGAAAAAGAAAGCGCTTATATATCCACTTTATCCGTGCGTCCAATCCATAACTCGAGAACAGAAGGTCGTGGGGAGGTGATCTATACCTTGTTAGATAGGTCTCAGCATGATGAGTTATCGCACATTCATTTTTTCCGAGTTCATACCGGTTCATGATGGAGCGGCAGTATGTGAAGGTCATTCATGCTTTTGGGTGAAAAATTTTTTTCATAATTTTTTGACATCAAGCCTAACGCCATGGATTCAGGTATAAGGTTATATACTATGAAAAATTCGAAATATTCAATATAAGAGTATAGTTTATCGTTGGAAAGGTCTCGACGCATAGATCACGATGGCATCAAATTTATTCGGGATAGTGTCGATCATAGGCTAGTGGATGACGGTCAATGGTAGTCTGAAATGATGTTGATGGAAACCCAAGTGCATGAACCTCAGGCACTAGAGCATTTACTTTGGAAAAACTTAT
>JACWBX010004225.1:0-29018 GCA_014622435.1 Polypedilum pembai
GCTTGTGGTTAGCATCTTCAGCTTGTGGTTTGTTACCTTCAGCTTGTGGTTTGTCATCAACAGCTTGTGGTTTTGTGACTTTAACTTGTGGCTTGTCATCTTCAGCTTGTGGATTCTTGACTTCGGCTTGTGGTTTGTTATCTTCAGCTTGTGGCTTGTCATCTTCAGCTTGTGGATTCTTGACTTCAACTTGTGGCTTGTCATCTTCAGCTTGTGGATTCTTGACTTCGGCTTGTGGTTTGTCATCTTCAGATTGTGCTTTGTCATCTTCGGCTTGTGGTTTGTTATCTTCAGCTTGTGGTTTGTCATCAACAGCTTGTGGTTTTGTGACTTCGGCTTGTGGTTTGTTATCTTCAGCTTGTGGTTTGTTACCTTCAGCTTGTGCTTTGTCATCTTCAGCTTGTGGCTTAGCACCTTCGGCTTGTGGTTTGTTACCTTCAGCTTGTGGATTCTTGACTTCGGCTTGTGGTTTGTCATCTTCAGCTTGTGGCTTAGCACCTTCAGCTTGTGTTTTGTTATCTTCAGCTTGTGTTTTGTCATCTTCAGCTTGTGGTTTAGCAGCTTCAGCTTGTGGTTTAGCAGCTTCGGCTTGTGGCTTAGCACCTTCGGCTTGAGTTTTATTATTTTCAGCTTGAGGTTTCTTGACTACGGCTTGAGGTTTGTCACCCTCGGCTTGTGGTTTTTTGTCTTCGGCTGTTACGTTTGCATTTGCGGTTGGATTGCAAATGTTTTGTTTTATATCCATATAGCCATTATATAAATTAGATAAGATATCACTTTGACTTTTTAATTGCTGATAATATTCTGTATTTGCAGCATATAATTCTTTAGCTTCAATAAGTAAATTTTCAGTAATAATTTTTGTATCATTTAAATCTGGATTGTTCATTGTGTAAAGAGTAGAATTGAATCTTTCGAGAGTTGTCACTGAATTATTAATTTTCGCAATTTTCGCTGCAATGGTGCTTTGGTTATAGTTCACAATATCTATTGTAGCGTTAACTAAAACAATTTTTGAATCAATAGTATCACAAATTTCAGTTTTGTTGTCACCATCAGATCTTTCTCCAACAATATTCAATTCTCCTAATTCTTCTTGAAGTTTACCAATAACATTCAAAATGTCCAAATGGCTTTTCACTCCATTGATTAAAAATGCAAGAAAAATTGCAGTCAAAATTGATTTCAAAATTTTCATTATTTGATTTGAATTGTTTGCTGTCTCAGGATCTTGTTGAACTGAGTGTATTACTCGCAACTAAAACCTTCACCGTTTTATACTAAAATAATTCATCGTGTTTGAATACGAAAGTTTCAATAATTTCCAATTAAAAATGATAAAAGAATTCAACTCGTGGAAAAATTTTGTAATTTTTAATTTATTTACTCAACAAGTTCTTGTCTTTTGTCATAAGACTAAAATTCGTGTTTCAAGTCTTATTTACATTCAAAACTTTTCATTAAAAAATTGAATTTCTCATTAAAATTTAATTATTTTTTAGCTGCACTTGCCGACTTTTTATAGCTTAATTTTTGTTTGTTTGATTTTAAATTAAAAATTATTGCAAATAGTTTTTCATGAAAAAAATTATAATAAACAAATCTGTAAGTTTTTGATAATAATTTAAAATTTCTGATTATGCTTAAAATTTAATCTCAATTGAAAACAATTTTATTCTTTCTAAATAAATCAATTAATTTCAATTTTTCTCTGTTTTGTACGAGGTTATTTTTTTGCAGAGTCATTTACTTTCAATTCTCGTTCATCTTTTAAGCACTGCGTGTTCCCTTACCCTCACAATTTCTCAAAAAGAAAAAAGAATTGAAACAGCGGCAGAGTCTTCCAGTGATTTATTAATTAAAATTTTTGCCTCATTTGTTGCTCTAGTCATGACTTTACTCCATTCTTACTGTGTGTGTGTGTTCTTAATTTATATTAAAATAATAAGAAGAGAGAACAAAATTTGCCAAGCAGTAGCAAGCTGTGGGTGGAGGGTTGGCATCTTAATGGTTTGAAAAATGAGATGAAATTAAAGTCAAAAGACGATGATGAAAGACGAAAGATAAGGCGAGTGAGGATGGGTAGAGGAGTGGCAGCCACAGAAAAAAATTCTTTTTTTTTCCTTCATTATCTTCCGCTAGCATTACAAGACCAAATTCAATTTATCATCCATTTAGAAGATGGAAATAAAGAGAGGGAAAATTTCATCCGTTAGAGGTCATGAGATACACACATATAAGCAACATGATAGATAAATGGTAATAATTTGATAATAAAAGCTCTCCAAAAAATTACTCTCGTTCATGGACAGTTAAAGTTGAGTTATGGAATGTGATTTTGAAAGTCAGTTAAATTGAATTTGTTTCACTTTTTCTTCTCAAACTTTGAAAGTGATGAAGAGAAGAAAAGGTCAAATGACATTTTGTGCCTTATTTAAATTGCTATCATAAGCAACAATACTTCGTATTGATGTTTGACAACGGTCGGTTGTGGGCGAGAAGCATTATCATGGACAATTTCATTCTGACTAATGTCACTTCATTTTTAAGTTCTTTATTATAGAGTGGTAAAAATTAAAACTTTTAATTTTCATTATTTTATAATTTGATTAAATTTTAGAAAAAAATGAAATAAATTTAGTTGAAAAATTATAAGCAATTGAATTCAATTCTTTTCATCTCTGAGAAAAAATTTAAATTTCTTTTTTCTAGCCTTCACAGCTGATCGAAAAAAGAATAAATTTTTCAATAAATTTGTTTTTCTTTTTTCAAAGTCAGAGAATTTTTCGATTTCATTTACGTTTTGATTAGGCTTTTTCCTTTCGGGAATATTCCCGGTAATTCCCGAGAACGGGTTTAAATTGCATGCATCAACTATTGAGCATTAAATCATGCAAATAGTTTATGATGACCATCAAAACACTCAAAAATTGTTTTGATTATATTGAAAAGCTGAATAAAAAAGTGTTAAGCACTATGACTTCAAAGTCATAGGCTTAGTTGTGAAACACTAAAACACAAGAGGTGTGGAATCTATCAAAAAAATCATCAAAATTGCAAAAAAATTTTTGATACTTTTCATACAACAAATAATTTTTCAATGACTACTCTGTTTTGCTTATCAAGAGTGCTAACTCCTTGCTAAAATACTTAGTGCTGAACATTCACGTAGTCAAATGTCTATGTTGATCATCAAATCATTTAAAATAAAACAAAAATACATATTAGAATTTAATTGATAGTAACAGGTAATAATTAATACCTACTGATAGCTTTAGACATCGCTCAAATCTTTATGTACTAATTATACTTGTTTTGTCATGAATAAAACAAAAATAAACATTTGGTCCTTTCATTTAATTGAAATATGTTTATTTGAAAGTTTATGAAAAAGTTTGATTTTTAGTTTTATATAAATAAAATTTTAAACATTTCTCATGACTTTATTTTTGTCAAGAAATATATAAAATAAAAATTTTTAATTTTTTATTAAAAATCAATAAAACAAAATTGTCGGCAATTTTGAATGCTTTAAAAAAAGTCATAAAAGCAAGTTTTTATTTTCTTAACTACTTAGCAAAGTCACACACAAAAACATTCAAGTGTTATGATATTTTCATGCAAATAAGAAAATTCTTTTTATATTATGATGTGATGTTTATACACATTAGCTTAAAGGAGAAAATATTTTTTTTCTTCTCGTATAAAAGCACCACAAACAAACAATGAACGATTTTTTTTATACAAGCAGCATGATGCATAAGAAAATTTCTTGAGATGTTTTTCGTTAGTTACGTAACGTAAAAATTGGACATTTTGACCTTTTTTTGTAAGTTTGATATATTTTCAAGTTTTATGTTTGAATGAAATGCGATTTTGAATCTCCTACCTATGCATTATGTAATTTACAAACTTTTTTTCTATTGCATTATCGTCGTCTAAAATGAATTCACTTCATGCCATAATAAAATGGGAAAAATCATTGTCATTTTTAAAAATAGGAAACTTCCAACTCTGAAATCAATAAAAAAGCTTATACATTCACAACTAAAATCAACTTCATGAGCGATAAAAAAAAAGTTTAACTGCAACTCATTCTCTCTGAAGTTGATTGATTATTTTGTATAGTAAATTTTTTTTCTCATTCTTCATTCACATTTTCTTCTTAAGAATACTTGGAGAGTTAAGAAAATTTATTTGCAACGAAGCACAATTTACTTGCAAAAACTTGAATGAGGATAAGGAAGGAAAAGTGCTTGAGAAATTGATTGACGATAAATGAGAAATTGAGTTAAATTTTATTTGAAGTCCTTAAGAGTTTTTCGGATATTACGTAAAATGTTTATTTTGAAGTATGAAAAAAAAAGTCTATGTAAAGGTCCTTTTAAAGTTATTTTTGGATTATAATTATGAAAAACATTTAATTTTTAAGTTTGACAAAATTTTTTAGACATTTTTTTCATTAGTAAAGCAAGCTTTAGGACAAATTACAAAAACTATTTTTACGGTTTCTAATATTTTACTTCACATGTTTTGAGCCTAATAATCTCAATCGGTAAAAATAACGTTTAAATAAGAACTCGAAAAAGTTTCAAAATCCTCGAATTTACTGAGCTAAAATTTCACAAATAAACTCAAACACAAAAAAGTACATTATTACTTTCAAAATTTTTGCTAGTAACGGGAAATTTTAAATCTTTTTATGCTCTTCTTTATTATCTTATTTTACGTTCTTTCATTTATAAGTATTTTAATTTCAGGTAATTTTTCTTTCTTGATTTTTTGTTTTCAAAATAAAATATCGAAATTTTCTTAAAAATGATTTAAATTTTTTGACATTCGAACCTACGCTTTTCCAATCTGGATGAGCGACCAATTATTCTGTTCGTTGAAAGATCTAAAAGCCAAAATTTTGATTAACAAAATCTTTGCCGCAATAATTTTTCAAAATATTCAAATGCTTTTAGGAGGTTTCTAGTTGTAAACTGCAGTAATAAAGCATTTTTATTTGTGAAAAAAACTAATGATTTTTTAATTTAAATTTGTGAAAAATAATTTTACCTTTCTATTCCACTTTTATTAAGTAATATTCAATAATTAGATAGAAATTCAAGAAAACTTTGAATAAAAATTCGTTATTAAAGCTCAATAAATGATAAAAATCACGAAAGAAATTTAAGTTACTGCCATTTATCTCAAACTACATTAATACTGCATGCATTCACATACACACACATCCGATCCTATCCATTAAGATGATTTATGATGTCAATTAAGCGAACGAAGATAATGAATGATGAGAGTTGGCAAGCAAGAGGCAAAAGCATCAGCACCCACTACCATCCTGCTATCATCTCATATTGCATCATATCATGTCATAAATATGAACACATACATGCAAAAACCTCTCTTGATTGTGCTGCAGTGATTATTTTTAGAATGAGTGAAATGAATTTTGCAATAATTTGCATTTTTTTGAATTAAATGATGTAAGATGGAAATTGATAAATTAATTGTAAAAATGTTGTCGTAAATTAAATTTTTATAAATACAATTTCATTTAAATTAAATTGAATTGGTTCATTGATCAATACAAAATTTTTCTTTTCTTCTTTTCATCAACTCTAAAGCTTGAAATTTCTTTAATCGTGAGTGATATCAATTGCAATAAAGCAACTAAATGCTTTTGAATAATAATGTTATTATGAACGATTATATTAATGGACATAAAATATGAATTATGGTAATGACAAGCAATGACAAATATTTGAATTTCGTAATGGACATTTTTTTTTCATCATAAAATGAATTAGAAATGGGTTATGATTTTAATAACTTCATATGACGAAAAAAGTGAGCATGATGAAAGAAAAAAAAATTTATTAAGGAAGTAGTCTTCATTATTTAGAAATTTCAAAACTTTCAATTATTCAAAACTTTTTAAATAGTTATAACGTTAAAGATGATTATTTCGTCTGCTTGTAAGACATTTATTTTGTAGCATGTTTTGCTTGTTTAATGTTTTGTAATAATACTTATCTGATACATTATTGAGGTGTCTTTAGGTCTTTTATCAGGACTTAATAATAAAACTCGAACAAATATTAACTTACAAAGGATTAAATAGTAACTTATTTATTAACTAATTCAGTTTAATACTAACAGAATAATAGTAATTATGATGAACAGCAAAATGTTATGTATGTGAGTGAGATATATAAGACGGTGTGTATATATATTCAGATAATCAAAAAAAGGGACGATTTGTCATATCTACTCCGAGCGGGAATCGAATCTGCATCTTCTAATTGCTGATCAAATACTCTTCCACTAAGCTATCGGCGGATATCACAGAGTATGGCAGATTGCTAAGTTAAATTTTTAGCTGCTCAAGTTATCATTGCTGGCAGGATTTACTTTGTATTTCCAATATATATAATGTCCAATACACCCTGTAAATCTCTAAAATTTCAATGAAAAGTTTCTATGAATATCCTTACACTTTTTATATGATTTAATTCACAAATACGTCCATAAAATTTTGACAACTTTCGATTAATTAATTCTACGAGTTGAGTTTTTCTGATTTCATTAATTGTAGTAAATAAAAATATTTCAAAGATTTTAAAACATGAAAAATTGAGCTTTTGTCAATTATCAAATACTAATTTATACAAGCCACAAAACGAGTGCTAGAATCAAATAATTTTACCACATCATAATTCATCATGCACATACGATGAGCTCTCATAAATTGTGACCCAAAAAAGAGAGAATATTTATCAAAAACCACACACACATGTGAGCTAATTATATTTTTATTGCAACAACAATCCCTCATAATGATGATGATGACGAGGATAATGAGAGCACACACAGTAAAGCACATGAAAACGGATATAATGAATGAGTTACAAATTCCATTGAAGCTCACTCTTTAGGTTTCTTAATGATAACTGTGTAAGATTATGATGAATATGAATTGAATGATGAAACATACACGCATGTTTGAATTTAAGTAAAAGATGATGATGATGTGGCTGCATGAATAAGATATTGTTGAGATTTTGCATTTAATGCATGATGTGTTAACAATGAAAGAGAAATGGATGATGCTAATTGGCATTTGTAATTGAGAAGATGAAGTTATTTGTGTAAAATGAAATTTACATGTAAATAGAATTTATGTACAGTTAATGGAATAAATCTAAAATTTTATTGATTAATCTTTCTTAAAAATTTCAATTAGTTCTGTTTATTTTTTCATAACACGTTATCATTATAGATCTTTTAAGAGCATTCTGTAATTTATAAAAAGCTTAAACATTTTTGTTTAAAAGAAATATTTTAATGAAATGAAACTAATTGATAACAAAAAAAACTTAAAAATGATGAAAAGGCTTAAGTTTTGAATAAATAATGTGTCAAAACAACTATAAATTTCTATCCATACTTTTTTTTTAACATTATCAAAGCAGACATAGAAAAATTTTTCATAATTTCTTGGAAACGAATAGAAAGTTTTCATTCAAATCAAAATTATGAGTAAATATATTGTGATTAATTGATTGAATATACTGAAAATTGTGCTGTGAGATCATCGAGAAAATCGTGTAAAGAGTAAGTATTTCTTTTAGAAAATCAATATTTTAGATAAATTTTATATAAAAGATTTGCTTTATTTTTGATCTCCAAGTAGAACAATGCGCTTTTGACATCTCACTGTTGTTTTTACCGTCAATTGGTTTAAATGTGTTGAATATCGAAAATTTCACGAATTTTTTTTTTTTTTTTTTTTTTTTCAATCTACATCTTTTCTTTCTATTTTAGAAATGGATCCTAGAAAGCATGAATTGTATTTAAGTTTAGTCAAAAAGGAAAGAAATTCAAAGAGTGCATACAATGTGTTTTATCATTGTTTCGCTGAATTAAACAAAATATTGAAAGGACCAAACTCGGATGACATCAATTTGTTAAATCCAATGGTTTCATCGGAGTGAAATTCAATGAGTAAAAAACAGCAAGAAGACTTTTATAGTCTTTTCAAAATTCAAAATTTGAAATAATTTTTAAAATATCTACTCTACTAGTATTTTCATTTGATTTCAGCTTTTTGGTTGTTTTAAATATGAAATAGGATTGTCTCAGTTACTAATACAGAATAATTTTTGAGAGACAGAAAAAAGTATAACATTTGATTCCATGTAGGAAATAACTCAGATTTTTTAAATAAAGTCATTTTTTCACATCAATAAATCTTTTAAATTATTTTAAAATTAGTTATTTCAACTAAGATTTCTGACGTTTTATAATGCTATGAAGTTTCATCGGAAAAAAATTAGCAGCTTTCGAAAATTGTAAAACTTTTTACAGTGTCTTGGATAAAATTAAATTTGAATTGTCTAAAACCGTTAATAAATTTCATTATAAATTCGTAAAATAATTTTGTACAATTTTACTTTACTTTTTTTCGTGTATTTTTAAAGATTTTGAATGAAAGCTCATCTTTTATTTTTTGTATAATATTTGATGATTTTTGACTAAAATTTGAAATAATTTTTTATACTAATTTCAAACAAATTTACAGGGGGATAGACACGGTGGCGAAAAATTCGACACTTTCACCACTTTTCAAACATTTTTTCGCGACCTGGTCTATACAAAAATTCACTACTTTTCGCCACTTTCGCTACCGTGTCTATCCCCCTGCAAATTTCAGTTATTTACAATTTCAACTCATTCATTGATTTATTTAAATTTTTATACGATAAAGAAGATATTCATCGAAAAATTCGTTATTATTAACAAACAAATCAAATAAAGAGAAAATTTTTATTGAAATTTATTTTCAGTTTCTAAAAAGTTTCTTATTGGGATTAGATCAGAGTTGTTACAGGCGAAATTTTTAAAGTTCGCCTGTTTTGCTTTTATATTAATGCTTTGGGAAATCAAAGCATTGAGCGGACAAAAACTTTTTTGTATCTTATTCTACATAACTTCACCTTTAAAACGAGGCTAGTTTGAAATTTTTTGGTTGAGTCTTAGCTAAGTTATGTAATTTTAAGTGTTCGCCTGTCAGAAAACGGGCGAAAAATTGAAAAATTTGTGCAGGCGAACATTAAAATTGACATAACTCAGCTAAGATTCAACCAAAAAATTTCAAACTATCCTTGTTTTAAAGGTGAAATTATGTAGAATAAGATACAAAAAAGTTTTTGTCCATTCAATGGTTTGATTTTTTGATATAGACAAAACAGGCGAACTCGCCTGTAACAACTCTGGATTAGATAAAGTCAGAGTTGTAAAAATAAATCTATTTTGTAGCTTTTGTCTACTTTCTACAATTGATTTTGGCTACAGTATCCATTTGACTACTGCAGCCATTGGCTACTTTTCGATAAATTAAGATTTTGGTTTCTGGATACGGACCAGAAGTTTAACAATTCTGGATACAGGTTACAATGCCAATAGAATTATGCAGAATATTTTTAGTTTTATAGTTTCACTGAAATTCAAATTTATCTGAAATAATCAAGATAATGAACACTTTGACAAACGATTTTGTTACTTTCACTTCTTTACGCAAAATTTTGTTTTTATATCTATTTGTCAAAGTGTTCATCGCCATGAAAATAATTTTATGTGTAAACCAGAAAGTTTTGTTTTCTAAATTTTTTATTTCAACATTTTTTATGTTCAATATTAATAATTTCCAATATTTAATAATTCTTAATTGAATTTATTTTTTAGAGCATTTGTTATGGAATGCAATAAATCAACTCTTTAATCGAGCTATTTTTTATAAGTAATATTTTTAAATAAACACTATAATGAGCTACAGAAAGATTAAAATTTATGTTTAAAAGAGAATTTCGTAGTTTTGTTGTTAAATTTAATTTGATTATTTCTAAATAATACTTGTTGAAAGATTTTAAATTTGTTCAGTATAAGAAAAATTTGGCATTTGATATATTTTGTCTGTGTTTCTTCTTACATAAAAGAAAATTTTATTTGATAGTTTTAAATGTTGCACAATTTACATGCAAAAATGTTCACAAGCCAAATATTTGCAGCAAAAGATGTTTTTACATTATTTTATTATCTATTGATATTTTGAGTAGTCTCAATGAATTGATGTATGAAGTTTTTCTTTATCTGTAAGCATTTAAAAAAAAATTTAAATGCTTACAAAAAACAGGAAGACCTTTCCTTAGTTATTTTCTTTTATTTCCCTTAAATATTATTTGATTATTTTTTTTTTAAAAAAAACTTCACAATAATAAAATTTTTATCAGTTTTTGTATATTTTATGAATTTTCCTCGTTTTATAAAATCATTTTTATATTTTTATGAATTTTTATCTCAGAGTTGGAAAGTTGTTAAATTAAAAAATAATCGAGATGAATACTGAGACATAAACGGCATAATTTTGCTTCTTTTCATATATAAAAGAATAAAAGTTTTCTTGCCTTTTTACTCATTTCTTCAAAAAGCAGTTGTGATTGCTTTAAATAATAAAATTTCAGTAAAAATCATACAAAAAATTGTTGTACAATTACAAAAATCTAGGGTTCAGTATTAGGCGTATTAAGTGTATAATTCTTTTTCATTTAAAATATTTGAGGCAACTTAATTGCATAATTTTCAACTGCGGTTCATAAATGCTTTGCAACTCTGAATATCTTTCTTAAATTCATAAAATTGTCTTTTCTTTCATAATTGATATTTCTACTTTAATTTTTTCTACAGTCTCAAATAACTTCACTATTGATTAATAAAAATTATTTTATTGTATTTTCAATTAACTTGAACAAACAACAATTTTTGATGAGTATGATGATGTACAGTAATAATCAATCATATTTTTTTTCTGGAAAGTTTTTCTATAGTGAAGTTAGGAAGAAAAATTAAGTAGAGGAAAATTTTCTTTTCAGCTCTTACAGTCATTTGTTTTTAGTATTTTATAATGTCAATATGTATAGTCATATATGTAGAGACTCTGGACCCACTAAGTAAAGAATTAGAAAAACTTTTCTTTTAACATAGAGGAAAATTTCTGATTATTTGTTTAAGCCTTTTTTCTACTGCTTATATAAAAGTTTGATAAGAAAATAAAAGTTTATAGTTTAAGAAAATGCATAAAATTGTCTTTAAAGAGTCTTTTTTAGTAGAAACAAATGCAAATAATTATAAATCGAAAGATTATGAAATTTTCTGATTTGATTATTTGTATTGATGATATTTTAAAAAGCCTTTTTTCAAATCTTTTAGAAAAAAATTTTTTTCCTCAAATACAAAAGAAAAAATTTAATCTTAAAATTGCAATAAATTTTTAAAATATTCGTGATTCACTTATCACAATATCATGAAATTCTTATTTTCAATGTTGTAAAAGTAATTACATACTTATCTAATCTTCATATCAAGAAAAAAGTAAGAAATATCAATTTTTTAAAAATATTGATTGATCAAGATGAAAAAGTTTGAGAGAAAAGTTACTTAGGTTTGTCAAACTAATAATATTACAGATTAAAAACTTAATTAAAATTTTCTAATAACAAATTTAGCAAGAATTAATAATTACCACAAATCTTTTCATTGATCAAAATTTTCAACTACTGTTTTGAGTTTGAAATTTTGTGAAATTATTGAATAATGACAACAAATTTCAAAAATTTCTCATGAAAGCTTTTACTTTGTGATGTCATTTGACGAAATAAAAATATTCATATAAATTTTACTCAAATAATCTCATCTTGTAAGTGATTAAAAATAAAATAAAATCTCTATACATAATTAAATTTTCATATGCTTTTTTTCTTAAGTGAAAATTATCAAAAGTTTTCACACTTTGATAAAACGTATTTAAAAATTATTTGTCTTGAAAGAGATAAAGAGAGATAAATTATGTCATTACTTTTATAATCCTGTTTATTTTATCACCAATTTGATTATTTTATATTTTAATATCACTATTAGGTCCAGATAGCGCCATTTTTGTCAATGTTGAAATTGTAAAGGAGCGTGGAAATGCAGAATCATTTTCTGAAAAAAGTCTTCGGAAGCTAAAAGAAATTTTAATATTTTTATAATTAGAATCAAAAAATAATGTCGTAGTCCAAGTAAATCTGTTTTAGAATAAATAATACTTACAATTTCCTAACTCCAGAGTTTTGTGATGATGATTTTTTCCAAGGTGCATCATTTGGTTCTTGAGGAAGAGGTCCTTGCACAGGAAGATCATATGGATCATAAACACTTTCAACCATTGGATTTGGTTCAGCTTTTGCTAATTCTTTAGCTATTTCTTCATTAACTTCAGTCTGCTGCACTGTTGGCAATGGTCGATAAGCAACAAGTTCTTCTTCCAAATCATTAACTCGCTTTTTCAGGTCATTTCGCTCTGCTAAAACTTCTTTCAATTCAGCAACTGTAAATCGCGGCTTATGATTTTCCTCATCTTCTAAATTCATAAAATCTTCATTTTCTTTCTCAGAAATGCCCAATTGTTTCTTCAATCCAATCATTTCACGATGTTGATCTTGAATTTTGGCTAAAAAGTCTGCACGCTCTTCACATAATGTTCGAATTTGTGACTGCACAATTCGTGACTTTCTTTTAGACTCAATTGATGAATTTTTAAGTCGCTCAACTTCAGAACGCATTGTGTCAATAGAACAAATTTTCTCTTCAATATCAGCATCTTTATTTTTTATTTCTACTCGCTGTTTGTCAATTTGTTCTTTTAGCTTTTGAATAAGTTGAAAATCTTCATTTTGTAGCTTATCGGGTGAACTGTTGTTTGATGGAGTGCTCTCACTAGCGACTTTTTGAAGACGACGATTTTCTTCTTGTAAGCGACTGATTGCTGCAAGCAATTCTCTGGTTTCAGCTCGCCATGATTCTTCAATAGCTTCAAGTTCCTGCAAAATAAGTTTATAAAAAGATTTAGTTGAAAAAGGAAAAAGTTTGATAAAAATTTTTTACAGTCAGAGATCTTATGAAATTGATAGAAATGAAATTCTAAGTTCAAAGTTGAAAATTTCAAACTTTTCTCAAACTTATACTTTGAGTTAAAACTTCAAAAATTCTTTAAGCTCATTTGTCAACTTCTCAACTAGAAAGAAAAGTTTTTGTTTTTACCTTTTCAAATCTCTTTCTCGATTCAGTCCGTTCAACCTTTTCAGTTTCCAATTTCATGATTTTGGCATTCAGTTCTTGAAGTTCGTTAGCTACCATTTCACGTTCGCTGGCAAAGGCCTCTAGCATTTCTAATGCTGTGATGCATTTTGGTATTAATGACTAAAAATAATAAAATTTAAAAACAATTGAATTCATTCAAATGAGGAAAAATGTTTAAAAAAATTTCACGCAAATTGATTAGACTTGTTTAAAAGAAAATATTTTTAGCATGACTTTGCTGTCACATAAAAGTTTTTAAATATCATGTGAGGCAAAAAGAAGAATGTAGTGAATTCCATATTATAAATAAAATTTTAAAGCTTGCTTTACAAAGTCTGAAATGTTCAAATTTTGACACCTAAACAGCTTTAAACTGTCATAAAATTTGAACAATAGTTTTCAGAATATTCTTGAAAAATACAAATTTAAGTTAAGATTGCAACCAACTGGTTTTCATGCATTGAATATTTCTTTTGATTTGTTTATTTTGAGTTTCATACAATTTGAAAAATAATAAAATTAATTTTTATAGGATTCTACGGTGTGGAGACTTCTTTTTCATTTTCTTATACGAATATTTTTATGTAAAAAAATGAAAAAAAATAAGAAGAATCATACGTATATTTATTATTATCAAACTTATACCAATATCGCAAAAGAATTTAAAAACAAAATAAATTTTAATTGCTTCCAACAAGTTTCATTTGCAATTTTCATATATTTCACATTATTTACCTTGAAACGACAATCATTGCATAACAAATTGCATTTAATTTTCATGTTCTGTTTCTTTCATTTAATATTAATTGAAACAATTCCAGAAAATTACACAAACAATACCCTTTTATACCATGATTCAGTCTGACAACTCACACAAGGCTATTCTATGTGCTCAACTTTGTTTCTCATTCATTTAGTCTTGTAATACGAACAGAAGAAAAACTGAGTACATTTATGTCATCATAAATTTTTATTCATTAATATTCCGAGAGCATATAGAGAGAAAGAAAAAATTGATGGAAGTGAAAATGACAAGTTATCAAAAAAATGCGTTGAGTAGATGAAAATAGGCTGATAAATGTATTTGGATTGATTTTTATGGCTTAAAAAAATGATGAGAAACGTCGAAGAAAGAAAATACAAACATTTGACAGGATTAGAAAAATCGAAGATAATTTTGATTTTTTAAAAGAAGATTAATATTGCAAATAAAGCTTAAAGATATGAAAATTTAAAGGGACAAAATAATTTTTGATGATTTTAAAATTTTGTGCAAACTTTTATGCGATTATTAATTTCATTTCTTTTTTTCGATTAAATTAGTTTTCACTAATATTTTGAAATTTTACAGAGATAAAAAATGGATTTAAAAAAGAAGTTGTCATAAATATTTGATGAATTTTTAAAAACTCAACTAAAATTAATTTATTCATACTTTGTTTTAAAGCAGAGTTATTGGCAAAGCTCGCCTTTTTTTGCCGGTTTAATAAATATCTCCAAATTAAAGCTTTAAAGCATTTTGAAAAACTTTTTTACTTCTGATTCTATTAAGCTCAACAAGTAAGATTAAAGTAGTTTCAAGGTTTGTGGTTGATTTGGCCTGTAATTTATTTCAATTTTGTTCTCCCTAGTTATGAAAATTTTGAAAATAACCGGGAAAGACTTAAATTTACAAAATTACAAATTACTTTTATTTTACTCGTGGAGCTCTTTAGATTCGGTAGCAAAAATATTTCATTATAGATAGATTCAATAATTCACTTTGTGATTTGTTAAGAAACTAAATACATCGATCTGCAACAGGAATACTTTGGCACTCGTTTTTATAAAATAAAACGCCTAAAATTAATTTCTAAGTGAGCCGTAAACAAAATGAAATTTATTCGCTCAGCATTGTCTTATCTTTCGCAATTTTTACTCTCTTTCTTCTTTATTTCATTTGTTCAAATCAAAAAATACAAATAATTGGTTGTCATTAGTTTGTAAAAGAATTTTGAAAAGAGAAGACGCAAAAAAGTTTGTAAGTCATTTTTATTATCAGTTTAAGAAATTTTTATCCTAATTTAGTGTTGAATTTGTTAATTATTGGACAGGATGAGTTTCATTATGAGATTTTTGCTACTTTTTGATTTTTTGTTGCTGATAAATTTTGTGACTTTTGTAATTTCAAATCATGTTGATAATGGTAATATTAAAATATTATTTCGAAACCTTTGGCCTTCTAATCTATTTTCGTTTCTTTTCTTTCATAAGATTCATGCAAAATTTCAAGCTGTGGATCACATTCAAGTTGTGAAAAATGTATTTCTAATCCATGTGAGTTTAGATAAGTATACGGAGAAAAATATTTTATAACTGGTATAAAGTTTTTGCGATTTGCCCCTCTTTGAAAATTTTCAAGTGTTATAAATTTTTTAGAAGATTTATAACGGTTTTATAACAGTTATAAATTTTCTTTTTAGCGCTTATAAATTTGTCTTTATAGGGACAAATCGCAAAAACTTTATGCCAGTAATAAAATATTTTTGTCCGTGTATGATTGAAACAAATTTATAATTTTTATTTGATTTTTTTTAGATGTCATTCAAGGTTCAATTGTAATGGAAAATAATGTAAAATACTACAGAGATTCCAGAGATTACCAAGAATTTTCCTCAGTTTTCCCAAACTACAATCTTTTGACTTTCGTACACAGAGAGAAAAACTTTTTAACTGGCATAAAGTTGGATCTAATAAAGCTTTTTATGAAGCATAAAAAGTATACTTTATGACACTCATAATTTTTTTCCATACAAACTTTTTATGTCTCATAAAACATTTTTTGCTCTAATAAAGTTTTAATTTTTTTCTGGCATAAAGTCGCTTTATTAGATCCAACTTTATGCCAGTTAAAAAGTTTTTTTCTCCGTGTAGCAAGAAATGAAACAGAAATTGATAAAAATGATTTTGAAATTACAAGGAATTTCAAAAATGATTCAGTTGAAGGTTTTTCAATGGTTAATCCACTTCTTCCAGTTTATAATATAAAATTTCAATTTGAAAAAAGTCATGTCAAATTTTTGCCAATCAATGTTCATGAAATTTTTCCAAATTTAAAATCATTCATTTTTCGTGGTTCTATAGTTGATACTGTTCAAAAGAAACACTTTGAAAAACTAAAAAAATTAGAAAATTTGGATTTAAACGACAACGGCATTACCAAAATTGATGAAAATTCTTTTGATGATTTGACTGAATTGAAATTTGTGTCACTTCATAGAAACAAACTTGAGGGAGTTAACAAAAATTGGTTCAACAATAATCGAAAAATTAATGTTCTCGACATCTCCAACAATAATATTTACTCTGGTGATCCAGAAATATCCTCAAATCTTCCGAATCTCGAAGCATTGCTTATGAGGGATTGTCGAATTGTAGGTTTCAGAGCAGACAATTTCAAATATTTGGTAAATTTAAAGGCTCTTGATTTAGGCTCAAATTATCCCTCACATATTAATTATGAATTTACAAAAAGTTTGCCATCACTTGAACAATTGTCATTTCATCTAGCAAATCTTGGAAATATACCTAGAGATGTCTTTGTAAACAATAAGAAGCTTAAGAAGTTAAATTTATTTTCACCAGAAAATGAAATTCAAACTGGAATACTCGATGGATTGAACAATCTTGAAGAAGTTAATTTACCAAAATTTAATTCTGAAATAAATTTAAAAGATCTTTTAAAAGATAAAGAAAATTTAAAAATTCTTGGACTAAAACTATGTGAATTTAAAAATCTAAATATTGAAGACATCGGTCATTTGACTAAACTTGAAGTTTTACATTTATTTTTCAATGAGCTGGAAATTTTGGAAGAACACTTATTTGACAATTTAATCAATTTGAAAGAAATCCTTTTCTATTCAAATCCTATTAAGTTTCTGAATGCTAACATTTTTGACAAATTGTTACAACTTGAATCAGTGACATTAGAAAAACTTAAATTGGATCATTTGCCTTCAGGAATTTTCAAAAACAATCAAAAGCTAAAAAAGATTGTATTAAGAAAAAACAAATTAAATGAAATTGACTCAAACATCTTCAATGGATTATCGCAACTTGAAAGTTTGGAATTAAGTTTTAGTGAAATTAAAAATTTAGACGAAAACATTTTTTCTTCATTGAAAAATTTGAAGGAGTTGACACTAATAAGTAATCCTTTAGAAGAATTTCCTAAAGAACTTTTAAACAATCTCGAGTGAGTATTGAAACATTTTCTAAATATTTTGAAATACTTTTAAAAGTCAAAAGTCTCATAAAAATTTATCAGATTTGTTTTTTTATATGTAACGTCTTTCTACATTATTATATAAGGAAAAACTGATTCAGAAGACCTGAAAACACTTTGGTTACACAGTGATTTATTTTCTAAAAAAAAATGTTTATAATTTCATAAAAGTCTCATGTTATGAATTTCCTTAATTCTTATACTATTCGAATTAATTTTCCCTTGTACAATTTTGCTATTTACTGCTGATTTCATAGAGAATTATTGTATTAAAATGCTGCCATTTTTCGTTTACATTTTAAACATGATTTTGAAATATTAATTTTACAGCCAAGAATAAAGAAAATCTTTCTTAATATATATCAAATGAAAGTTTAAGCTATATACTTCTTCATAATACACATTTGTCTGATTATTATGAAATCATAATTACTTAAAATGCTTCGCCATATTCATCCTTTTTCAAAATTTCTCTTTAACTTTTGTTTCGATATCAGAAGATTTCATCGTAGTTCTACTTACTAATTAAAAGTTCTAACTGCTATTAAAAGGTTGTAAAAGCCATTCCTCCAACTTTTTCCAACTTAGCTGGTAATTTGCGATTGAAAATATTAAAATATTTCGTATAAATTTATTTTCTTTCGTAAATTTTCCTATTTGACGAGTATGAAAATGTGCGCATCGCGAAAAATTAAAATGATTCGTTAAATCACTCTTTGAAAAAGAACTTACTTTTACATTTGTTTAATTAATTTGTTTTTGAAAACAAAATTTCCTAATTGATTTTGAGAATTTAATTGATTGAAAAAGATATAGAAAGTACACGACCACGGATCGGAGTACTTTAGCGCATTTTTGTGCCACAGATCAGTGTTGATTAACAGATTACAGAATTAACTGATTCGTTTATGATCAGAAAATTGAATAAAACAAAGAACACATATAAAGGACTGCTGAGTTTTCTGAAGCAATTCAGGTTTTCAAATTCATATTAAGGATAACTTTCATGGTTTGAAAATCAAAATTTTGAAATTGAAATAAAAAAATTTCAAATCGCAAAAACAATACTTCGTACGATATTTCATATTATCGAAGTAATCTTGCGTCTTTAAAACATCTTTATTATTTTAATTTTACTTTCAATAATGGAATTCGATTTATAAAAATTTATCTAGTGTGTTCAATATATTAATGCAATAAATCGACTTATTCTTTTAATTTCGTTTTTGTCAGAACATATTGATTCGAAAATAACGGTCAAGTTAAATTCAAATTCAAAAAAAAGATGCGTAAAAACGCGTCAATGAAAAAATCTTAGTAACCGAAAAATAAAATATTTGTTTACGATTTTCAATATGGAAATTTTAATTCGTAATTTTCCAAGTTATGCAGTCAATGAAAGCTTTCTAACTAAGCGTCGCCGCAATAACTCGACAGCACAAAACAAACACAAAAAACCGTAAGTCTCTAGCTATTATAGTTCTCGAAATCTCGCGCCTCACCGAACACCCGAACAGCCACCCGAGCAGCCAGCCAAAGTGAACTTATAAGCTGCATTTTCTATACAAAAATGCGCTAAAAAGAAAGAGCTGAACGTACATTTGCAAATTAAAAATATTCACTAACACATTCGAACTTTTACACATACGCAAAACTAAATTATAAACTTTTTTTTCCCAAAATAAATCACTGTATAGTAGAAAAAAAAAAATACATTTTATTTAATTTATTAAGCTCAATCAAAGTGGTAAGACACTGGCATAGTAAGCTGATGGTATAAAGACAAATATGCTTCATTGAAGCTCTGCAAAAAACCAAAAAACTTACTAACCAAATTTAATTTTTTTTTATTTTCCCTATACAAACCAAATTAAAACAAAAAACTAAAGAGGAAAACTCTTGAAGGCCTCGAAATTTCATAATGTAACATTTCTCTTTTTTTTTAGATCACTTGAATTTCTTGACGTAGGATTTTGCTACTTGGAAAATTTTCCATTAAATGCATTTACAAATAACAAAAAGCTTAAGACTTTAAAAATTGAAGGAAACATGCTAGAAAATATTCCAAATGAATTTTTCACAACTCTCACGGATCTTGAAGAATTAAATTTGTCATATAATATTTTTGAAACCTTAAATACTGACACTTTCGACAATTTTGGTAATTTAAAAGTTTTGGAAATGAGTCATGGAAGATTGAAAACACTTGACGAAAATCTCTTCAAAAATATTCAAAATCTTGTCAAGATAAATTTGGAACATAATAGCATCACATCACTGCATCCAAATACTTTCAATGGACTTCAACAATTGAGAGAACTTAATTTGAATAAAAATCAGTTGAAAGCTTTAAATGAAAATATTTTTGCAACAAATATCAACTTGAGGACAATTGAAATGGAAGAAAATGATATAAGTGAACTTCCGGAAAACATTTTCACTAATTTGAAATTGCTTCAAGTGTACGAAAATCAACTTACAAAATTACAAGATAACATTTTAGAACAAAATTCTAAGTTGATTAGAATGGAATTTAATCTTAACAAATTTGTATCGATTTCACCAAATATTTTTGCAAATAAGCCTAATTTGAGGTACATTGGATTTAGAAATTGTTTATGCATTGACAAGCAGTATGGAGGTGTATATCCAGGACGTACATTGTACAGCTATGAAATAGAAGAGATAAAAGGTTACGTTGAAAAGAATTGTAAATAATTTTTGAGTAAGCGGAGAAAATTATTTTATAGCTGACATAAAGTTTTTGCAATTTGCCCCTATCAAGTTAAATTTGTAAGAACTTTTTTAAGACGTTTATAAAAAAATTTATGACAATTAATATTTTTCGTTTAGAGCTTCTAAATTTGCGTTTGGAAAGACAAATCAAAAAAAAATTATACTATCTATAAAATATTTTTCCCCGTGAATATAAAAGAAATCTTTTTATCATTTCAATCAAGGGATTCAAGGTCAATTCTTTAGTTCGATAAAAATTAGTTTGATTTTTTTTAATTTGTTTCTTGATTTAATTTCTTTTATTTTCATTTGATTTTTCAACAATAATCAAAGAATTCTCAGACTTTGACTAAAACAAAAAAATTGAAAATCTTATATCATTACTGAAAAAACTATTTTTGGAAAATGTTTAAAGCAAAATTGAATTTTTGTAAAACTACCTACTTTTCATATAAGCGACGTACTTTCCATTTTTTATATGAAAAGTAGGTGAACAAATACTTACTTTTACAACTCTGATATTAAATAAAGAAAAATTAAATTAGCAAACGATTTGAATGTTTTATTAGTCCTTTATACTTCAGAGAAGAGCTTTAAAAACTTAATAAATAAAATGGAATGAATATTCAATTTATAGAAATTCAAATGATTGATATGGGAATCGAGAGCTTTTGATAAGATTGTTGTTTTTCTTGTCAGTATTAATTTCAATTTTAGTTGTGGTGATTTCTTTTTTGTTTTTATCTCATAATGCTGGACAATTTTTATAATTAAACAAACGAAAAAGGGGAAATTACTTTGATTTTAGACCTCTTTAGATCTCGTTAGTTCTTACAACTTAATGAACAATTTTTTGTAACAAATTTTATTGTAAAATCTTTCAATTGAATTTCCATAGTTTATTTCAAAATCTGACAATTGTTGAATTTTATTTTGGTTTGAAATATAGAATAAATTAATTTTTTGTCCGATATACCTTGTGAGAAATTTGGTTAGGAATTTTCTAATATTTCCCCCCAATCCGGACTTGTTTTATTCCGGCGGCTAAATTTTCATATAAAAAAACTGATATTTTCAGGATTTTTATAGTTTTCCTAATATTCAGACTCGGCCAGCCGTCCTTCGTCTAGTCCGGCCGCCGGACTATGTATTGAATTAGATTTAATACTAAAATTGTAGTCCGGTCGCAGGTCTCCGGCTGAAAAAATTTCTCATTGAGTAAGCTGAATATAATTTGAAAACAATATTTCTGTTTTATTTAATTGAATATAGTCAATTAAAATTTTATAAAAAATCAAAGAGATGAATCGTTCTTCTTCCTAAAAGCATTGAAAAAAATTCATAAAACTTCTTTTCCTTTTTGATTAGCTCCATATGATGATTGACATTTTATATCAAAACTTTTTTCATTCATTTCATGATGTTATGGTATGCGTGAATGTGAAAAAATGTCAACAATGATAAGAAGAGTGAGAATTTGATGAGAACAGCATGAGATGAAGCATAACTGCGAGAATGAATGAACTAACAAATCGTAAAATATCAAATCATCATAAATTAATGAATTTCATTACGTTTATGGCTGGCTGTTAAAAAACATAATTGAATTGACTGTTAGAAGGAGAAAGATAAGAAGTGGAAAATTTATTATTGAAAACGCTTAATATAAATTTTAACAGAAATTTCAAACTTTTACTTAAAAAGTTGATAAACCTAATACAAAATTTCTTTTTTCATCAAATCACAGTCAGATGTTTTTAATCCTTTTCAACAAACATGAAACCTTTTTCCCATTCTTTCCCTTTTTGAAAACCAAAAAGAACATTCACAAAACACAAAAATCCATTTCAATACCTTTTTCTCATGTTTCATTCTATCACAACTAAAAAGGCATAAAATTTACGCTCTGTAAATGAAACTCTTCATTAAATTTCATTGCACAACCTTCAACATCTAAATGAGTCATGTAGGAGGAAAAAAGGCAAGCAACATTAAATAACAATTTCAGTCAATTAAGTCGAGATGGAAATAACTTGAGACGGTGAAATTGATATAAGCATATTAAAAATACTTGTCAGATTCACTTGAAGGATGTGAAACTGACAAGTGAAATAAAAAATGTTCTTGAGAGCAAAATGAAAAATTAGAAGTTATTTAATAATGAGAAAAATTTGCTGACAGATGAAATGGAAAAAAAATTTTGTTTTAAAATTAAGTGAATATGATACGATAAAAAATTTGGATATAATAAATCAAGTTCTTTAAAAAAACTCATACGAAATGCTTACTTGAAGAAAAATAAACAATGAAATTTGATGCAACAATGAAATATGCATTCACACATTTGTAATATTTTCAAGGAAATTTCGACACCACATCGTCATCGGGTGATTATTACACATTATTGTACTTTTCTTAACTTTTCGAATATATGAAGTATGTCACATAAATCCGTATCAAATTGTTTTATTAACTATAACTTGAAAAACTGAAAATTTTTTGGGAAGATATTCTGTTAAGCAGGTCTCATTACCCGAGTATCTAAAAATACGTTAAGCTCTTTTTTTACATGTCAGGGCAAGTCTATGAAAAGTTTCGAATTACTTTTGATTAATCGGGCTATCAAAAAACAAAAGATTAATACAAAAAGTTTGACAAAAACTATTTTGGTAAAGACAGAAGGAGAGTACTAGGGTTCAGCAACATGAGTACAAAAAGAACAAATATGCGTATACTTATGTTGTCAAAATCTAAGATAAAAATTTTGGCAAACGTCTTTAGTTTTTTACACAAAAATTACTGTTTTACGCCATTCAGTCAAGTATCTATCATTCTAGGTAAAGAGTGTTTAAGGAGACAGACGAACAAAATCGTCTTCTTCTTTATAGAATAAAAATGCACTAAAAAATATCAGCTGTTAAAGCAAAAAACGAAAATTCTCATTTAACAAACTTTAAATATTTTGTCAAACAACAGTTTTAGATTTTCTATGAAACTTTCATAAAGTAGTTCAACAAATATTTATGATTATGATAATTTATAAAAACAATTTTATGCAAATAAATAAATTTCATATTCAAAAAACGCAAAAACATTTTCTTCATCTTCAATTCAACATCATTCACTGTATCCTTCCATTTTCTCCTTCACTGCACATGAAATATGTTATGTGAAAAAATGATAAATTTTGCCTTATTTTTTACATTAATCATAAAGAAATCCCAATTGCATATCTTTTCACACTTATGAACCTTAACGAAATCACTACTAAGCAAAATAAAGCAAAAAATTCACCTGCACAGATTCCGTTCCATACACGTCAATTATTTTTTCACATTCTTTTCCAATATCACTTGCTAAATCATATACATCAACCACGGAAACATCCTGTATAGAATTATTTGCTGATTCACTCATCGATGGAAGATAACGAGGCATTTAATTAAAACAAGACAAATTTTTTTATTTTTAATATTTACAAAACTTTTATTCCTTTTTAAAAATTTTTTTGCGCTTTTTGTTAGCGAACGCGGCTGTAAACAAATGATGACTCAACTTACAGAAAAATTTTCATTCGTCTCATTTTTTTAATTTTTTTTTTCTATAGAACTGTCTGAAGAGAGAATATGCGAAAAATTGAGAGAGTTATAGAATTTTTTAGAGAGAGAGAAAAGAGAACTTTTTGAGGATTATGAAAATAAATGAATTGTTGTTTGTTTTGTTTTCATATTTTTTAAGTTAGAAATGTTTTTTTAATAAAATTATTTAGAAATTTTAAAACGTGTTATTAAAAGTTTTGAAAATTCAAAAAATTCAAATATTTTTTTATATCAAAAATTAAATTTTTAAAACTTTTTCTAACATAAACTTTAAGTCTTGAGATTTTCTTATTTATTTTGTGTAATTTTAAGCGTTTAGTCATAATAATTTTGAATATCTGTCTAGTAACAATATTTACACAATGAATCACCGATTTTGACTCTTTGCGCAGAATCTCTCATCATTCTTTGTTTTTGAAATTTTATTATTCTCAATATATTCTTCAGCAAAAAGTTTTTCTCTCTTTTTGTCTCAATATTTGAGAGCTCTCTTAGAACTTTATTTTTTAATGACGTCAACCCTGTAAGATAAAAATAATCAACTATGACTGTGTGAAGACGATGAAAAATTCATTTTTATGACAAATAACAATTTTCAAATCCTTTTATGACTTCGTTGATGAAATTTAATTTATTATATTATGAGTCTGTTGAATTTTTTTAAAAAATTCATTAAAATTTTATAAAAATTCTTAATAATCTACAACTGATAAGTGCCATTATGACAAGTTTTAATAATTTTAGTTTATTTGATGCATAAAAAAAACAAGTAAACTCAAAATTTTTTAAAACTGACGTTATATTGAAATTTTTCAAATGTTTGAAAACCTTTTGATACCAAAAAATTATGTTGTTTTATAGATAATTACAAGCGAAATAACATATTTTGTTCTATTTAGGATTATTTGCTTTAATTTTTTTGAAATTTCAAAACCAGCACAATTGGTTGTCTACTAGATTAAAATTTGATTTGTGTTTATGAAAAATATAGTCTAACACAGTCAAGTTTCAGTCCGCCGTCCATATATAAATTTTCTTAGACGGCGGATTTTAGGGAGATTTTTAAATAGAAAGTTATTACTAAAGTTCTCCGTTGGCGGATTTTAACTTAACTTTATAAAGTTAAATACTATGAAAAAATTTTAAAAATTGTTAGGGCTCGGCGGTATGTAAAAAGGAGTGAAATTATGGACATACTTCTTTTTATTATTATGCACTTACTGCCGAATTCAGGGTAATGAACACTTTGGCGAAACTTTTCGCTTTTTTCTACACATTCTCCGCTTCTTTTTGTAGCCATTAGTTTTTATGCCATTCGTCAAAGTGTCTATTTCCCTATTCAAAACCAACATAATTGTGATTTACTATGATAATAAAATTACAAAAATAAAATTTTATTGTTCCCTATTTCCTTTATTTGTTATGAATAAAATATTTATAAAATTCCAAATGAGTTAATTAAATTTTGACTTTTGCTTTAGTGCTAATAATGTGTAAAATATAATATACTCAAGAAAAAGTTAGATATGAAGTAAAATCTCTAAAGTTAAGTACTAAAGGTTGTCATTGCTTGCGTTTAATTAAAATAGAGTCATTCTGCATTTTTCTTCTTCTTGTCAACTACTGCATAAACTGTAAAAAATTTTAATCAAAATTTAGCAATTTTTAAAAATTGAAAACTTTCTCACCTGGTAATGCATCAGAATTTTCCTCAAATCTTGTATTTAACGCTTCATTACTTTTCTTTTTTATTTCATCATACATTGAATAGAATTCATCATCAACTTTGCTTGTATTATCATTATGAATAATTCCAGGAAATTCATCATAGTTTGGATCAAATGATTCTCGATTTTGCGGTTGAATTTGTTGTTGAGAAATGACTGTTGTAGTTTTTGATTTTATTTTGTATAAAAGAAACAAAATGAGGAGAAATTGAAGACTTTCGATTGTCAAGTGAATCATTGAAAACCATTTTGATGTTTTTTGGTTTTCCTCACAATTTTCACAACATTGATGAATGATAGGAAAACATTTTGAATTTTCATTTCTCTTCATTTTGACATCATTAATGACACTAATATATTTAAAATGTTCATTTTCAGTAGACGTTTCTATTGAATTTTTTGAATTATCTGTGAGTTTTTCATGATCATCTGAAATAATATCATCAAAGTTCTTGACAGAAATTTCAGAAGTGGTTGATTCGATAAAATTTTCATTTTTTTTGTTTAATGTCTCGTCACATTTAACGGGGACATCTAAACAATTTTCAACAACTATCAAGTTTTCACCAAGTTGTTTTTTAAATGTGTCTGGGATCGAATAAATAATGTTGTAACTGAAATCGACTTTTTTTATTTTTTCATTATTTTTAAATAAATTATCATCAATATATGTCAAATTGTTGTGAGTTATCGAAAGTTCCTCAAGATCTTGAAATTTTCCTAGATCTTCTTTGCTTATTTCCTTTAGTTGAGTTTCAATTATTGTCAGATTTTTTATACTTTTGAAAAAACTGTCAAAATTTATGGGCAAATAATACATTGTAAAACTTTCAAGCCTCAAATTTTTCACTGAACTATGATTAGTTGCATCATAATTATAAATTTGGATGTTATTACTTCTATTTTGAATTGAAACTTGCTTCATAGGTTTACAATTAGCAAGATCAATAATAGTAAAATCGCATATAAATTCTATCAAATCACTCTCAACATTTTTTAATCCAAGTGTTAATAAACCAATCCTAGAGAAGAAAAATATCGAGATACAACCAAAAAAATGTAAATTCTATTGAAATATCTCAACAAATATCTCAGTTACAATTATTTAAATTTTCGTACAATTATAACAAATTTTAGAGTGCAGAAATTACGAAAAAATTTCAAAATTTTTTAGATTACCACTTACCAGAGGTAGTTTTGACAATTAACTAAATCGAAAGACATGCATTGAGTTAAAACCGACCTAAAGTTGTAAAACTTTCAGACTATTGCTACTTAAATATCAAAACGTTTTTAATTTATGTTATTTATTCGCTTTTCAAGAGATGGAAATAGTGAATAAGTAAAATACAAAATAAAAATCAATTTCAATAGCTTATTTAGCTCTCGAAAAATTTCAGAAATGTTTGAAACAGCTTTTTTTAAGGCTTGCTGTTTTCAAATTAAAATTCCAGCAAATGATTATGAATGAAACGTGAACACTTAAAAGAACTATAATTTTACATAATGAGCCATTGAGCGATTTCAATTGCTATTTCAATGATACACTTCACAGCATTTTAATTTTAATTAAAAAAATAATGCTCTATTAATAACTGCATTTTCTATTCAGCAAAAATTTTCTTTCTTGAAATTTCGAACTTACAGAACTAGAAAATTTTTCATTGCTTCTTTTGTGATCTTTTAATGTCTTCCACTTTTGAGAGAATTATTAAAACTAAAGTAATTTTTGAATTTTGTTTTTTTTTTTTAATGAAACAGAGGAAGGGATAGAAGGGTTTATTCGAATATACAGTAACGCATTATTTTAGCCACATTAAATTTTCTTTTAAAATGCAACTAAACTAAAAATTAAAAACATATTAATAGAGTGTAGCAAGATCCCTTCTCTATTTTTGTATTACATAATATTTAAATAGATTTGAAGGAGGGGCATTTATTCTGTTTATTTTTAAGCTTTTTATATTGTTGCAAACTCATATATTATTAACTCTCATATGAAAGCTTTATTTCTTGGAAAATTTTAAAATTTTCTGAAAAAACTGTTGGAAGAACGAAAATTTTCTTTTGTCATGTTTATAATAAATTCATTAAAATGCTGCTAATTCAGTAGAAAAATTTTATTTTTTTTATGACTTATAACATACAAAGATCATATTAAATTTAATATTTAATATAAATATTTCATAATGGTAATATTATAATGACTTTGTTTTCTGAAAGTGAATCATTAAAGCAAAACAGCTAGGAATTTTTGTTCAAGACATGAAAACTTTTAAAAGGCAAAACTAAAGAAGAAGATTATTTTTCTTAAAATCAGAGCCCGAAGTCGACTAAAAATTTGTACGTAAGTTAACTAAATTTAGTCGGTTTCGGGTTTTTCTAAAATTTAGTATTTTATTTAGAGTTTAAGATGTATAGCATCATATTAGTGTTTTCATCAGAGTTGTTTTAGGCGTGAAAACAGGCCGCCTGTTTTTGCAGATGACAGGCGAGCTTAAAATTAAGCGAAAAAATCTCTTTTATGGTTTTTTGGTCTTGTTAGTGTTCAGCTGGTATGGGAAAAACGTATTTTCGAAAATTTTCTAAAATTTCGAGTTTTTAGGTCTCAAAAACATACTTGTAATGTTTTCAAATACTAAAAAATTCATAACTCTTTAAGGACTTGTGTTAAAAATATGGTTTATACCTTGTTAGAAAGGTAATTTTAAGACTTTTTTTTAAAGATGTATAATATTTAATATGATCTTACTACCAGTGTCTACCAGACCGCCTTATTTTTGTCAGTATTGATTTTTATTGTTAAAAATTTTTAAAAAGCTCGATATAAGCTTCTTTTAGAGCTTTTTTGCAAAAAAACGCTATTATGTCCACGATGGCTGGCTGGCTGGCTGGCTGGACCAGTCATAAATCAAAAACGCAAAGTCGTAGAAAGGTGATCGAGGGCTTTTTGGAAAGGTCTTGACGTGTAGGTGAGCCATCAAAAGAGATTTTTCAGAGAATACATGGCGGTGGACCATGATCTTTGGTCACCAAAAATTTTTTGCCGAAAACGTTCAGAATCGTATGAAACGTCAAGAAAACATGATTTGAAAAATTTTCAGAAATCATAGCCTAGGCCATGCACTCCAATCACAAGACCATGAACTTAGAAAAATTTCAAAATTCTTCAAACATATGAGTATAGCATATCGTTGGAAAACTCTTCATGCGTAGATTACGATGAAAATAAAATATTTTGGATCTGAGTCGGTGCATGAACAGTGCATGCCGGACAATGGTGGTCCAGCATGATGTTGGTCAAAAAGTCGCTAAATGTCATGAAACATAAAGAAAACATGTCAAAAGTGATTTTCAAGACATAACACCCTAGTGCATGCACTCCAGACACTAGAGCATATACTTTTGGGAATTTTTCAAACATACATGTAAAACAAATGGTTTAAAAATTTCAAAGCATAAATCGAATTAGTACTTAAATTTTTTTGTATTAGTATCAATCTTGTT
>JACWBX010004226.1:25838-44577 GCA_014622435.1 Polypedilum pembai
ACTTTTCGTTTACTTGCAGTATCATGTCTAAACCCCTGGTAGTTTCAATCGAAATTTTGACCGTTGAAAAATAAATTTCAATCGTATTTTCATACCCCTTTTCGAAAACACTTTGAATAATTTCGAAAAATCATAATTGCATGACGCGGGTTTTTTTGGAATTCCCTAACGGTCGATTGAAACTACCAGGTCTAAAGTATATAATTAATAAGAAATTAATAGTGATTGTCTTCACCTTGTAGGTGTAAAGTTCTCGTCTAAATGAAAAATAAAGTAATAAAATTGAATAATCTTATCTTAAATTTTAATACATTTATGGAAATTTTTGCATTTTCTGTGCGTTTATCAACAACAATAAAAATTATTATCTAATTTCAACATGTGGAAACCTAAAAGTTTTAAGAGATATTTGCAGATATTAGAGATACTTTTTTCAAAGATAATCAGAGATTTGAGAGATAATTGCGAATAATTAGATATATTTAGAGAGAAATATATCTTCAGAAATAATATTTAAGCATTCCGATAGTTCAGAGCCCGAATACGACTGAAAATTCATACGTAAGTCGACTAAATTTAGTCATCTTCGGGCTCTGGGATAGTTTCTTTCACATGCTTAATTTTTGCTAATTTTCTGTTATATTTTTTGTATAACATTGATGACTAGTAAAGATTTAAGTTCCGTTTTATTTGTAAATATGATGGAAATAATAAATGAGTAATGATTAGGAATTTTCTAAAATATTAAATCATTTCGTCAAGTTTAAATCCGTAACAACGGACTTTGGTCATAAAACTTGCATCAGAATCTGTAGTTTAAGTGGACAGCAGACTGGAAGTTGACTGTTTATAATGTTTTAAAAGTTTTCTCAAATGAGAAATGAAAGAAGAAAATTTGTTTCAAAAATTTTTGTGCACTGTCTTATCATTTATTAATTTTTGTTATAAAGCCATGTGCAATTATTATCAAATCAAATGCTAAAAGAGAATTGAGAGAAAAAAAATTATTTTATTCTTCTCTCTTTAACTTCTCTTTTGTTTCTCTTTAAAGAGTTTGAACGTCAACAAAGTTTGAAATTCTCTCGCTCACAAAAATAATGAATCATACAGTTTATGATTTTTAACCACTTAATTTTCATCGTTTTGTACTTTGCTCAAAATAACAAGACTTGAGAAATAATTTTTTAAAGTGAGCAGTTGAGTGTTTCAATAGTCGAGAAGTTAAGAGCACTGTTCATAAAAGCTAGGATGTCGACAATCCCTGGCTCGATCTCAGCCTAGACCCTTCAGCAGAGTTGTTAAACTACTAATCTGAAGCCAGTAGCCAAAATCTACTGTAAAATGTAGCCAAAAACTGCAAAAAAAAATTCTACTTTTACAACTCTGCCCTTCAGGATTTTTGTAAGGTTTAGATACATTGACTGCTTAGCAAAAGTGAAGACAAGTTGTTTTTCGGTTTCTGGAAGAAAAATTTTCTATGCAAACCAGGGGGAAAAAGCATTTGGAAGGAAATCGGAAATGTGTCGAAAATTTCCAACTTTTGACGACTTTTGGTGACTTATTTCCGACTCATTGCTAATTTTTCGATTTTGAGTAGGAAAAGTCGGTAAAATTTCCGACTAAGTGGTTTTTCCCTGATGCAAACGGTTCGGAAGACAATATATTCAAGGGGTTAGAAATATTGATAGCGAAAACAAAGTAACCATTGAAAAATTTTGTATGAAACTAACAAAAAATCTAACAAAAAGTTTTGTTATTTTGTTAGATTTTTTGATAGAGTTCTTCCTCCTTGAATATATTGGAAAGAAAGCCCAGAAAAATCAGATTACTTCAAAGGAAGATTACATGACGAGTCTTTACAATTGCAATAAAAATTATCACTATTCACATTCTTGAGATGGAATAATGTCCGTAGAAAGTAGTGCTCGAGACAACCATAAAGTTAAGAGAGTGAAAAAAAAAGAATTTTTTTATTTAATTCACTAATATAAAATCAATAATAATCTTTAATTCAATGAATATATTCACCTAATCATTCATCAATGTGTTTTTCACATAACAACTAATAATGTCATGTCGCATGTCACATAAAGACAAAAATCATTCACATCAAAGTCAGTTGCTTGTTCGATAAATTTATTAATGGTATTTTATGATACAATTTTGCTAAATGCCATGCAAAAAAATGAGTGGTCAATGTTGCTCATCAAACTAATGCAAGAAGAACGTAAAAATTTCTCGATTGATGAAGAAAAATAACATCATTTGCGTCTCAATGTCTCTGATGAAGGATCATAAATAATTTATGATGATGAAAGAAAGAAAGGCGAATTCTTCTATTTATAGAGATGTTTTCACGATAATTGTAATTAATTTTATTTCCTCTTTTTCCTTTTCATTTCACTTGTTTTTATGCAGATGGTTGACAAGAGTTTATTTATCTAACAAACTTCTGTGTCAGTAGATTAAATTGATGTTTACATACCGCAATCATGCATAAACTATTGACATAAAACAGCAAATTGTGGAATGAGAAGTCATCGAGTAGCTAAAACTTAAATTAGAATCTTCATGTATAAATGATTTCATGTCACTAAAAATTCCTTTGTGAAAGCAAAAAACAAATTCTAATTTAATGATAATCTCCAAATGTTTGATATAATTAACTCATTATCATGTCTGTTGATTAAAAAGGTGTCCGGTAAAAACTCCACGGAATTAAGTCCATATCAGTGTTGTTACACAGGCAGCCTGTGATAATATTACAATTACAAAAAATTCCGCTATGGAAATTGTAGATGCGCTTAAATCATTTTGAAGCCATCTACAATTTCTATAGCGGATTTTTTTGTAAATATTATCATAGACTGCCTGTGTAACAACACTGGTCCACATATAAGAGTCTGGAATAAATTCTAGAGCAATTGAATGTGGACTTATAACTCCCTCCAAAAGAAACAAGTTTACAATTTTTCAGAATTCGCTGTCTTTGTAGACTTATTGTTTTCTTGAGGAAGAAATAAGTCCACGAACAACTGTATGAAGACTTAATTCGTGCGAAAATTATTACCGAGCACCGATTTAAAAGACAATCATTTAAATATTTATTGCCATTTCGAGTCAAATCAGACACTTTTCTGCTACTTGTTTAGATTTCTAAATGAATCTTTCAGCTGGAAAAATATTTTCAATGCTTTTGATTTATTGAATTTTGTCTGCTATTGTATTTGACATTTAAGATTAAAAATGCTTTCAACTAAAATCTTTATTTTTCTAAATAAATCTTCAATTGAGTTGTTGATAGCTTTTCATAGCTTAAAGTCATAAATAAAACAACTGTCATTTGAAATTTGCTTTTTTAAGCTTTTAAATCAAATAAAGATTAATGCAAAAAATATCAAAAGTCAAGGGATGAATGCTTAATGGCTTGGTAATCTCGAAATTTTGACCGTTATATTTTAAATTTCAAACCGTTTTTTGAAAAGGTTTTGAGTTCTCGAAACACGTTTTCGAATATAATTTCTGAAATAAAAGCAAAATAATTCAAGTTTTAAACTGAAATGATGTGAAATAAAGCCTATTTTAGCTTTATAATAATTTCTTTTATATCAATGAACACTTCTTGTTAGCTAAATGATGGTATTTAAGTTTTCTATTGACAAACTTTTTGAAGTTGGAATGATTTCGAATAGTCGTAGTTGTAGACCGCCGGGCATAAAAAAATGTAAAACTACCAAGCCTAATTGTTATTGGTATAAATTTCCACTTCTTTTCAAAAGAAAAACTTTTTGAAAGAAATAATAAAAATTTAGTTTTTCCGTCATTCGTAAAAGTGAGCATCCACCTGTGAATATTCCAAGGTAGAGACAGTTCCAAAAAAAATTTTTATTTTTTAAGCTCGCCTACTGCCAGCAAAAAAAGTTAGTACACCAACTTTTACTAAAAAGCTTTTATAAAATTCTTAAATAAACTGAGTTCTCAGTAAAATTTCTTTAGTTCTAACAGATTTGCAAATACAAAGCACAAAAATAAAAGTTTGGTTGCAAAATACCTTGGAAATCAACAGAAAATCTCAATCAAAATTTCTTTATAAAAGCTTTCGAAAGCTTTCTAGTACAATTTGGTGTAGTAGCTTTTTTTTACTGGCAGTAGGCGAGCTTGAAAAATAAAAAATTTTTTTTTTAACTGTCCCTACCTTGGAATATTCTATTATTTCTTGATTTTCGTTTAAAATAAAAGAAGAAAAATTCGCATTAAAGTTAAATCCATCAACATCATTTATTTTGCAATCATTTTCTCATAAATTTTCATCTGTGATTGCAAAGCAAAATTTTTTATATGCAGATGGACTACAAACATTGTTGTCAAACTTAGACTGAAAAAAAAAATTAATGCTAGCAAGTTGAAAAATTAATCAAAACTTTGAAAGCTTTTTCAATTTTATATATTTTCATTCAACCTCGAAAGTGAAACTTTTAAAGCTTCTCTCAAAGAAGTGGATTTTTATTAAAAATGTTTTACAACAGTCAAAGTTGCAGCAACAAAATAAAAATTAATTTTTAATTGAAATTTCACTGACTTTAATAATCTACAGATGTGGAAAATATTTAAAGAATAAAATCACATTTTAAATCAATGAACAAAAAAACAACTTTTTTAAATGCCATCACTATAGCTTCAAATCCTCACAGCTCAGTTTATTTTTGTAAAATAAAACACGAAAGTGAGAAAAAATTTAACAACAAAACAATTTTATTATCTCGCATGATGTTTTATGCAAATTATACAAGAATTTTCAATTTTCCAATAGAGAATAGTGGAGAGGTGAAAAAAGAGAATTTTAAATGAAAATCAATAGCAGAAAAATATTTTTAGTATCATTTTTATTGTGGTTCATCTACCTATTTAAAAAGTTCATTACATGAAAAGCCAGAGGAAAAATAACTCTGTAAAAGGTTTTTTAGCAGATTGTAAAGTTTTTTGATGACAGATAAGTAGTTTCATTGGCCTGAGTTTGATATTATACCTAAGAAAAACATGAACTTTTGTAATATTAGGCTGTCAGCTTTAAAATATTTTTCTTTTACAAAATCTTGTTGTTTTTGATTAACTCTTTTGAATCATGATAAAACTGTTGCAAAAAGTTATTTTAAGTCATTAAAATAGCTTAAAGTAGGGTCAGCCTTTGGTGCCGACATCATCAAACAAAAAATATTTGGGAAAATTTCGCTATGAAAATTATAGAGGCGCTTAGATCGTTTTTCAAGCGTCCTCTACAACTTTCATAGTGAAATTTTTTGGAAATTTTTCGTTTGTCGATATCGACGCTGACAGACAAATTCTAGCTTAAAGTGTTGAACGAAAATTTTTTAAGTTTTTAAATCTTTTTTCTCATGCACCTTTTTGACAAAATTCCTTTTCAATTTTCTGTCACAAAATTTTTCTTTGTAAATAAATTTTTAAAAAATTTAAATTACACGAAGTTAGCTGTAAATTTTTCAAGTTGAAAAAATCCGTTAAAAACGAAATTTTATACTTTGACCTTAAAAAAATGCATAAAGCTCAAAATCTAGATGGAACAGACAGAACTTTTAGCCGTTATTTATTTTTAAAAAATTTACAAAAAAATGTGCGTTTTAGGGCGTGTTTTGCAAAAATGTTTTAATTTTTAATTGCATTTAGATAAAAAAACTCAAGGCGAAACAACTATGAGTATTTTGTAACATTTTGTACAGTTTTTTTGTCTTGGGAAAACATTTCGTCTGTGTGGTAAACGCTAATATAACCAAGGGATGCGATCTTATGCAATTCAAACGATTTTAGTGATTTTATTTTGCCGAATCGCGTTCGTTTTCACCTATTGGATATAACTCAAGTTTAGTATGAATTTATGATTAATTGAAGTTATAACTCTTTAATTTTGACAATTTTTGATTATTTTGAAATAAATAGTAAAAATATGTGCGCAATTTTGGTACCTAATTCAAATTAAGTGGCAATGAAAGTCTTCTGTTTCCCCTGGCTCATAACATTTCATTTTACCTTTCAAAAATTTGCATAAAATTTTTTAGTGTTCTTCCATTCGCTGAAATATCATTTAAGTCATTGTCCTGACTTAAAGCTTCTAAGTAAAAGCATTGAAAGTGAAATTTGTTACACCCTCATGAATCAAAGCATCAAAAATCTATCTGAGACAGTTTTTGCCAATAAATCGATGATTTTATGACGGTAATTCGTTTTTACCTTTTTTGTGAGCTCTCTTACTCCAATATAGTAATTTATGAAAGACTAAAGTGAAGATAATAAGAATGTATGTTTGCACACTGTCTCAGAAACTCACTATAATCAATTTTCAAAATCGTAGCATAAATTCTCGCCATTTCGAATATCAATTTCAATTCTATTGTTCTCTTTTTCACTAGATGAAAATTTGCATAACTCGCTCTTACAAATTGAGAATTCAAAGCGAACAGCTTACTTTATTTTAGTAGTTTTATTGCTGCACACGCCATGACGAGAAGGAATATTTATGCATTTAATGTTGAATGGTATCAAGTATAGCTTTCAATTTTATTTTTTTGAGGGTTTTGTAAACGTGATGTCTAAGGGGATGGGCACTGGAGCTAAAAAGTTTATTTTTTCCCTGTGAAAAATATTTTTGTCAGCCGGTGTTCGACCGTCAAATAAAAAACAAATACAAAAATTTTCTAAAATTTTCAAGTTCGGCCGCCGTCTTTAATCTAGTTCGCCAGCTGGACAAAAATATTAACTAATATTTTCAAATTTTTTGTCTAGCGGCCAGCCTTGAAAATATCAGAAAAAATTAGAAAAATTTTTAAAATTTTTTTAGTCCGGCAATCGAAGTCCGAATATTAAGAAAAATTAGAAAAAAAGTTTTTTGTGTGAAATTTCGGTCGGATAGTCCGGCCAACAGACTAGTTTGGTCCGGATCGAGGGAAATATTAAAAAATTTCGAATTTGATTAATCACTAAATTGCAAGGTAGGGACAGTTCCAAAAAAAAATTTTTTATTTTTCATGCTCGCCTACTGATAGTAAAAAAAATTAGTACACCAAATTTTACTAGAAAGCTTTCGAAAGCTTTTATAAAAAAATTTTTTAATGAGTTTTTCTGTTGATTTCCAAGGTATTTTGCAACGAAACCTTTAATTTTTTGTTTTATATTTGGAAATCTGTTAGAATTAAACCAATTTTACTGAAAATTCAGTTTATTTAAGAGTTTTAAAAAAGCTTTTTAGTAAAAGTTGGTGTACTAACTTATTTTAATGACAGTAGGCGAGCTAAATTGTATGAATAAAAAGTAAAAATTTTAACCTTTTTGCTCCAGTGTCTATCCCCTCGCGAGACGTTGAATAGAAATTTTTCAAGCCAATTGTGGATAAAAAGAGAAGCAGAGAAATTTACATTTTATAACAAGAAAACTTTTTTTCGTGGTTTTAAATGAAAAGCAAGGGAGTAAATAGTGTGTTAAAGTTTTTTGATTATTTTTAGATGAAAAGAAGAAACGATAAAAAATAGTTTTGTCAAAATTTTATGATTTTATTTTCATTCATTCACAGGTTTTTGACACTTAATCATAAAGTAAGTAAGTAAATCCAGTCACACACACAACCTTTCCCAAAAGAGAGAGAGTTCATTCTCGTTCATTCATAAATTCTCGAGTAAAAAAACTATAATCCTACAAGTTATGCTTCGCCTTTTTCTGTTGCAGCTAAAGAAGAATTCAATTGCAATAAAATTGTGTGTGTGAGAAAAGTTTTCACTCACTTGCATTAATGAATTGATCAAAAACACAAGGAGAAAGAAGAGAATGTACCTAAAAACTTTTCACTACATACCAACAAATTTTGTGGCATGTCACGAGGGATAAAAAAGATAAACTCACAAAACCAAACTTTTTTTCAAAAATAAACCGCATTGTAGAAATAAAAACAAAAACTTTCTCGTCCACACAAAATGATATTGCTTCAAGTGTAAAAATTAAATTATTTGACAATTTTTTTCTACAATGTACATCATGCTTACTGTAGGTCAAATCTACTGGTAGAAGAAGGCATCAATTATATCCTATTTTTACAACTCTGTTTTTGAGTGAGCAAATGATAGAGAAAATTAAATTAGAATTAAACTTTCGATTTTATTTTTGTGTCTGAATTAGAAATCAATAAAAAGTTGATTGACCAGAAGAAAATTTTGGTTTACAGTTGCAGAAATGAAAGGATTTAGTTCTTTCTACTCTCAGCTGTCAGACTAGAAGGACGATTGTTTTAAAAAGAGTCAGAGTTGTTAAACTACTGGTCCGTAGCCAGTAGTCAAAATCTACTGTAGCCATTGGCTATTTTTTGAAAAATAACTTTTGGCTACAGTAGCTAATGGCTACTTGTACCCAAGATCTACTTTTTTGGCTACTGGCTACTCGTTTTGATATGGCAAAAAATAGCCAGTAGCCAAAAAAGTAGATTTTGGCTAAAAGTAGCCTTTGGCTGTTTTTCAAAAAGTAGCCAATAGCTATAGTAGATTTTTACTACTGTAGCCAAAATTTTCTGTAGAAATTAGCCAAAAGCTACAAAATATATTCTACTTTTACAAATCTGAATAAGAGTATGAACTCTTTCATTGAACTATTAATAAAAGTTGTAAGAACCAAGGTAAAGATAGATCCAAAAAAAAATTTCATTTTTTAAATTCGCCTACTGACAGTTAAATAACTAAGGAACTAGTTTTTATTAGAAAGCTTTTATAAAAATTCTTAATTAAATTGAATTTTCAGTAAAATTTGTTTGGTTTTGACAGATTTACAAATTTTAATCAAAAGTTGAAAGCTTCGTTGCAAAATATACTTTGGCAATAAACAGAAAACCTCAATCAAAAATTTTTATGAAAGCTTTCTAGTAAAACCTTTTTTTACCGTCAGTAAGCGAGCTTGAAAAATGAACAAAAATTTTCTTTTGTCCCTTAAAAACTCTTAAATAAAGTCGTCTTATTATTTCATCAATTAAGTTGATATCAGTTATTTCAGTCACAATTTTTTTTATCAAATTCAATCAATGTTTTCAAATGTTTTATAATTTTTAATGTTACAATGTTTTATGATTTTCTCACAGCATCCAAAAACATTGATGGAAGTAAACATTGAAATTTTTAATTTTTTAAATGTTTTTCAATAAAAATTTTCTCGTTGATTACATTTAATAAGTTAATTAATAATTTGATCAAATTAAAATTTAAATAAATTAAAAATTTCAATCAGTTATTGAATTGATTCTTTGAAAAATGAAGATTTTTAATTTTTAAATTGACAGCATTCATCTGAAACTGGCAGCATTTTTGTTTATTTCCAATGATTTTTTGCAGAAATTCGAGCACGTTTCTTATCGTTCAGTTTTGCATCAACCGTTGACACGTTAGTACCGAAAATAAACTGCACTCTCGGTCTATTTTCTCACATTTTTCGCGCGATTCGTGTGTGTGTGAAACACTGCGTGCGTGTAATTTACGGTAGTGTCGTGAATTATTGTTATCATAAATTTACTCACTCGCTTTATATTAAAATCTGCGGGTGAAAAATAAATTTTTTTAGTTTTTTTTGGGCTTGACTCGTCAACACTCTTCTCTTGTTTTAAATAAATTTAGACCTCGCGAGCGCGCGTATTTTAATTGAAAATTGAATTGTGAATATTGTCTGTTGATTGCTGTCACTGAAGGATGATTTTAGTCGACAACAATTAGGGACAAAAAGATTTTTTTTGTGCTCTTTGGTAGACACAATTGTCATTTGCTCTTTTTCTGTTAGTGCCAGGTGGAAAAAAGAAAGGATAGAAAAAGAAGAAGAGAAAAATTAATGAAAATTTATTGCACAAATGTGAATAAAAAAGTGTTTATTTTGGAATAATTTACAAAATTATTAAAGAGAGAAAATTTTTTGTTCAAAAATTTAGAAAAATTACAAGGCAATAAAACTTCCTTAAAACGTTGTAAAAAGCTTCAAAACTTGACAAAAAGTTGAAGTTCTTTTCCCTTGTAAAAATATTTAATGTGCAAATTCAACATCTGTGAAAATTTATTTCAAAGTTTATTTTTAGAGTGAACTTTATAATAAACCTAAAAAGTTTTCTAAATTCAAAAAGCTATTCAGTGAAAAATTTATGTGTAATAAAAAAAAAGTTTATTAGCTCAAGTAAAAAAGCTTAAAATGTGTGTGTGAATTTTACCTAGGACCACATGTCAACAACCTTCATAAGAGCTAGCTAAAAAAATATCAAATTCAGATTTCCTAAATAAAAAGTGTCAATTTACATTAAACACACACAAAAAGAAGAAAAAAAGGTTAAAGACTGTTGGTGTCCTAAAGAGACAAAAAAAGAAAAGGGTAAATAATTAAATGATTCCTAAATTCCATGTTTCCATTCACTACGTTAAGCTCTTTTATTATGATTTCAATGCCAATGGCCGTGAATGATGAAAATAAAAATTTTTATTCAAAGAAAGTGTCAAATTAAATTAGAAACCAAGGCTTGAGAACTCTTTTGATATTTTTAAACGCAGGCTTGCGCATATACTTGATCAAGTTGGATGCAAGTTGACTTACTAAAAATGTCTCTAATTCATTCAGATTTTATTTAATTCAGTGAAATTTTTTCAAATTCATATGAAAATCAATGATTTTAAAAATTACACAAGAATTGTCCGAAAAAAATAAAAACTTGTAGAATTAGAGACATTTTTTATAAGTCAACTTGCATGCAATTTGATGAAGTATATGCGCAGTCTTGCGAACCCTATTATTCATTAACACAAATACAAGTTAACAAAGTAATTTTGCTGAAATATAAATCAATTTAAAATCATGTTAATTATCATAATTTTTCTCTCTTACATTCCTGAACCTTCCTCACACGGCAAAAGTCCAAAAAAGAAAGAAATCTACTCAGCAGTTCTACGATTCAGCTGATAAATTTGAAAATATTTTAAACCGTTAAATTTAATTCTGCACAATGTCATGAAAATTCATGAGCTACAGTTTAAAAACAATAACACGAAGCCATGCAGTTCTTTAAGATTTTTATTCCTTAAGCTTGTCGCATTCTTTTAAGCTATTAAAATTATTTTTAGGACTTAAGAAAATCGTGATATCAAAAATATCAGAAAATTATCAAAGAGTTCTCATTCCTTGGTTAAAGCGGGACAATTCAAGGGAATTATTTTATCTAAAATTTATTAAAACAATCTATCTCAATTCGACTCCTGAGACATGATGAAAGCGAAAAAAAAAATTTCCATCTAAATTACTTTAAGGAGCTTTAAAAGTGAGCTGTAAATTTTTTTATCATCTTTTTCTCCTTCGTGTCCGGAATTAAAAGCTCTGTCACGGTAGATGAGAGCTAAAACTATGTGCCTTGTGTGCTACGAGGTTTTACGGTTGACTCACAAAACAAACTGTCACTAATACTAAAATCCCTCCTAAACGATTAAATGTCTTAAATTTTCTTCTCATCACCATTTTTCTCATTCTTCAATTTCACAGAAACGGCAAATTTTTCTTATTTTCACCTGATTAGGATTTTCTTATTTAACTTCTAAACACTTGTTAATGAATTGGAATTAATTCTAATTTAAATCTTTTTATATTTTATGGCTTCTTTCTTCTTACTATTTGTGCCTTTTATTGAACTTTACAACTGAAATTTAATTAAATTTTCTTCTCTTCACTTTGTTGTTAGTGTAAAATAAACATTAAGAATTTTAGGACTTGATCAAAGAAAATTTGATTGAGTGAATTCAACTTTGATGAAAAATCTTTGAAAGAATTCATTGAAAGAAAGTTTATTGAAATAAAAAATTTAATTATAGAACGGAAGTTGTTGAGTTATGAAAATAACGGAATTTAATATTTGAATATTTAACGAAAAATGGAAAAATTTATACTAAGATTAACTTTATTAAAAAAAAAAATAATAATTAAAGGCAATTCTCCAAATAAAACAAAATCGAAAAATAAGTAATATTAACCGTCAGTGACGTGTTTAGAGCGCATTTTCCTGTTGCAGACCAGTGTTTTGTTGCAAAATTTATTCTATTGAAAATTTAAAAAATTCGTTCTCAACATAATTTGATAAGTTTTTTCTATGAATTTTCTAAAAAATTATGAGTTAAACTGATAGCAGAATGCACTGCACAGCAATTATATTTGAAAAACATTTTTGAAAAGTTTTTATATTTGAATTTTGACTTGACATTTTCATAAATAAATCAATTTATCCTCAATTTAAGTTTATTAGAAAATTATATTCAGATAAAATAAAACTTATTAAAGATAAAAAGTGAAGAAAAACAAGTCAAATTGTTGCAGAAAAGATTTTCAATATTTTTCCAACAACGTTTTCAAATTTTTTGAAAAGCTACAAACGCTTTATTTACTCTATAAAAACTGTATCATGTTTATAATTAACGCTATTTTCTCCTAGAAATCTTTGAGTTTACGTTTCAAATTAAACAATAGTAAATGAAGAATTAGTTTGTAATGCTAAAATATCATTTTATGAGTCATTTTAGCGAATATTAAAGTCATAATTTGCAAAAATATGACTGATTTTCTGTTCCTAAGTAACGCTTGTCAAAAATCGAATTTCAGCTAAATTAAAGACTAAAAACTTCTAAATTTTGTCGTAAATAAAATATTTATCGTTTTGAAATGTTTCTTATTCGATTTATCTGAGCTATTATTGAATATTTAGAGAGAAAACTGAAAAAGTAGAGAATTTTGTAGAAAAATTCATTCAGAGAATCGCTCTTAATTCAAAAACATTTCTGTTGAAAATTTATTGAATAAATTTAAATGCAAATCTTGTTCTTACTATAAAAAGTCTTGTAATACTCAAATAAAAATGATAGTTTGCGAAAATTATTTTTCTAAGGAAACTTGCAGAAAATTGAAAAACTTTCGATAAAATTAATTTCTTTCTGTATGCTTTTTTAATTAATAAAATTTACTTTATAAAATCCGATTCAAAAAGTAAAGGTCAATGAATAAATTATTTAATTAAAATACAAGTATTAAAATAGTTTGAAATAAAACAAATTTTATTTTCATTTTAAATCAAAATCAAAATAAAACTTTTCTCAATTTCTTAATTTCGATATTTACATACAAAAATAAACTTCTTACATTTCAATTTCATTCAAAAAGTAAATAAATTCAGTGTAAATCTATCAAAGAGAACTTCTAATAAAGCTTTTCACTTCAAAATAAGTTGAACATGTCATGAGAGTAAAATAAATAAATTTATAGTGAGAAAAACTTTAAATACAGTTCGCATAGTCAATTGACATGTTTTTTTTGCTGTAACATTGCTGTCGAAAATAAAATAAAGTTTATTTATAGATTTTCAGTCGCGTTGTCAATAGCTGAAAAATAACAGAGAAAATAAAATATTTTACGCTGCTGTTGAAGAGAGTAATATGCAAATATTGTCATAGTAAACTACTGTAGAGTGAATGAAAATTTCCGAACCACAGCTTCAACTCTTATGTCAACATAAATCTTCCAAAAATGTCACACATATATGCGTATATGCATGAATGAAAAATGATCGATTTGTTTCTATATTTAATGCAAAGAAAAAGTCTGTCATGCCATTCCATTTCCTCCCCTAAAAGAAGACAATGATTCGCATTTTTTTAGGCGATGAAATTTGAATTTTCACGTCTCACATTGTTTATGCTTATTGAATGTGTTTTCATCTTCATTTGCATAGTAAAATTGAAGCAGTGATAGCTTTGAACTCAATTTGAAATTTTTCTTAAATAACGTATTTTAGAAATTTAAAAATATTTAAATTTTAAAAAACCGTTAATTTATGAAAAGATAAATTTCTGATATTTTCTTTATTTAACAAGCTCAATGCGTATTTCTTTTCCAATTTCCATATTTTTTAAATCCACCACAACCATTATCATCGTTGCATATATAAACACAATGGTTGAAAGCAAAAAAAATAAAGAAGGGATATATGTGAGTTTATCTTTTATATAAGAAAAGTGAGGAGGTGTAGAAAGAAGAACATTCTTAAGGGCTTTAGGGAGAAGAAGAAGAAAGAGAGAAGCTAACAAAAAGAGTTGAAAACGCACAGCTGAAAAACAGTATTTTTGTGCTAAAAAGTGTGAGCAGATGTAGAAGAAAATGTACGAGTGCTATGGCAAGTGCGTGATATTGTAGAGCATCTTTCAAGGGAATGCAAATGTTAGAAAAAAAAAAGATTATCTTATGAATTTCATGCGGTTTTCAGAAGGCTTTAGAAAAAGGGATTTATGTTATTGATAATGTTGAAACTTTGATTCATGAACTTAAGGAATGGGAAAAGCAGATTGTTGCTGGTTATGGTTGTTGATGTAAATTGAAATTGAATTGAAATTCAAAGAAGGGATTTTTTGGATGATATTTAAGGTTTTGATAGCAGTTGCTGGTATGAATAGGTTTGTGATAATAACATTTAGAATTTCAATCAAATCCCATCTGAAATTGCTTTCAAAATACTTTTTTAAAAATGTAAATATTTTAACACTCGACAATTTAAAGAGAAAATCAAGGAGAAAGAACTCTAACAAAAGTTTCATACAAAATTTTTGAATTTCAATGGTTACTTTGTTTTCGCTATCAATAGAGAAAATTTTATTTATTCAACCAAAAAAAAGCTTTAAAATTTTTCATTTGAAACTTTCATTTTAGCTAAAATCTAAAAAATTCACTTTCTATAAAGAAATTATTTAATCAAATTACCTGCCATTCTTAAAAGTCTTTCATCATCCTGCTTATTCATTTCTCCCTTTCAATTTCTCAACACAATGTACATATCACTGCTATATATCTCACAGCAATGAATGCTGATGTATAGTGATATAAAAAATTTTCCTATCAGAGCTGTCTTTTTCACTTTAACATTTTCATCAATGTGACGCTAAGTGAAGGAGTGAAAATACGAGATAAAAGCATAAAAATAAATCTTGTAGGTAGCAAATGTTTAATGAAAAAGTTTACTTTTACTATTTTATTATTTTTCTTTTTCTATTTATTTAACAGAACAAATAAAAGTCGGATAAATGATAAATTGTTAAGGGCAATTCAATGAGTGATAAATTTCAACAGAAAACTTTACTTTTTCATTTTTCTCATTAATTGTCGATTAAAACTCTCTGAAAATAAGTTTCAAATGTGTTAAAACGATGAATTCATCATGTAGACCATTTTTCATAGCCTAAAAGCTTTTAATTTAGCTAAAAACTGTTTTTTGATCAGCGTCACTTACGCACAAAAGTACTTTTTTCTGTTACATTTTCGCAAAATTTGGCTTAATTTCTCAACAACAAAACCTTTTTAAAATTGGTTTTTAAGCATTTAAAGAAATTTCAACATCTCCTATACTGCGATTAAATTAGATTAGATAGAGTTCTTTATTATATAATTTGTAGATATATACATATGATTAAACTTATAATTTTTGTGATATTAGTCTGACGATTTTCGTGACGACTTTCAGTTTCGTTCGTGATGATAAAGTTTTAACCACTGTGTGTTTGATAGTAATGCTATAATGCGAGATTTAATGAGAAAATTTGAAAGAAAAAACTTATTTAAAACTGCTGTGATTTGCAGCCTTAAATCAACGGTTTCTTGGAGAAAAGAGCGTCATTTACGTACAAAAATTGGACTTTTTTAGAAATTTTTCAAGCTTTTTGTTTACAAAATCTTCAAATTCAATTATAAAAAAATCAAAGTTCTTATTCTTGTTTATCTTCCTTGTAAAACTTATAAAGTAAAGTAAAATAACTAGGTAATTTAGAATTAACTGAAAATCATGTAAGATATCAGGAAATAATTAAAATTGAAATTAAAGTTCAAATTTTTGGATAGAAACAAGTAGAAAAAGAATTACGAAACGCGTTTTTTGAATTTCTCAGCACTCATGGAATTGCCTTTAAAGCTCTTAAAAATTTCATTAACATTGGTCTAAAAATAATAATAATTGGTTCAAAAGTGTAGAATAAACTTCTAAAATGTAATTATTTTCTTCCAAGTGATTAAATAAATATTATAGAATTTTTCCAAAGAAATGCTTTAAACTTTTCCCTTCAACCTTATACAATTTAATTTCAAAAGTAAAACCACAACACAGTAGCAGTAAAAAAGGTCAAAAACTAATTGATTTTTCATAATAATAATAAAGCAAAGAAGCAAGCCAAGTCATCCATTCATTTGATACACAAAAAAAAGGAAGAAAAAAAAACTGGACGTGATTCGAATTCAAGTGACTCAAATATTGCTCATTAACATTTTTTGAACATCAAAATTCTTTTAAATGAGCAAGGCTGAAAAAAGAAACTGACTATAGAGTGTCCTTCTGGCACTCAAAAGAAAATTTATGGCAAACAACAATATGTTTGTTTATGGAGAAGAAGAAGAAAAGCTTTATTGTGCAATATAATGAAGATTTTTTTTTTTGCTGACACTTTTAATGTTCGTGAAGCTTAATTAACTGACTTGAAGAGATTTTTCATTATTTATGGACTTTATTTTAGTAGATTTTAAGCGGAAAGATAAAATTTAATTGATATGTGATTCACTTTTATTAAGATTCATAGCTTTTCTCTCCAAGTCAATTTTTAATGTCTGCACTTGTCAGATCCCGAAAGTTTTTGGTTTATTAATGAAAAACAATTCCTAACATCATCAATTTTTGATATTGCGTGAAAGCAGAAAACTGACATGAACATGACAGCACTTGTCATAGAAATTAAACATTTATTGTTCATGGCATTTTAAAATTTTTTATTTTTATGATTGATTGTGGAAATTGAAAAGCGATTTGAAACTATAAATAAAGATTGAGGGTGGTCTCATAAAGCTGTGATGAAAATGAAAGCTAATAATGATTAATTGACTTGAATTTTTGCCATTCAAAGCAAGGAAATTCATCTTTTGCAGCCAATTAAATTTAAATCACTTTTTGTAATTTGAGCTTGTTATACCATATGACTGATGCATGTGTCGTGAAAAGGTGGCGGCAGCGGCTGTAACCTTGACAAAATTGATATGGCATTTTGATAGCAATTGTGTGTGTGAAGAATAAAGAATAATAAATCAGCTTGTGCGTAGCTAAAAAATTTGTACAATATCAAGGTTTAAACCAAGACCTGACAACTCTTTGGTTTTTATGATGGAATCAAAAAATTTTAAATTCCATGGTTTCAAATCAAATTTGCTTTTTTGTAGAACTTCAATAAAGTATATTTGGCTTAAAGCATGATAATTTCTGTTTTATTCAATTTTATTTATGCTCTATAAAAGAAATAAAATGATTTTTTTGATTAAACCATCAAAACTTTATTGATATCAAAGTGTTTGCAGGTCTTGGATTGCACAATACTTTTTACGATTTCTTTGAAGTTAAACTCTTTTGTTTTCGAATTTGATTGATAGAATTTATAGAAAATTCAGCTTTTGTTTAATAGCTTTGAGCCAAAATTTGATATTTTGTTTTCTATCAATTGAAATGTAATGAGCAAAAATCTAAGAAAATCCTAAGTCCATTGAATATCAGTAAATGTTAGAATATTTCAACTTACTCAACAAAATTGTTCAAGCTTCATCAAATTTACGTAATTAATTTTTGAAAGCTCTCAAATTGATTGAATATTTTCTTTCTGTATGAATTTATTTGCAGAGAAATAATAAGCTTAAGTTCAGATAAGTAAATTAAACAATTACAAACTGTCAATCAGAGTTGTTACATAGACGGTCTATATTTGGCTATGTGAATATTTACAAAAAATTCCGCTATGAAAATTGTAGATGACGCTTAGATCGTTTTGAAGCAAAAAACGAAAAGCAGAAAAGCTTCCAAACGATCTAAGCGCTACCTACAATTTTCATAACGGAAATTTTTGGTAAATATTCACATAGACAAATATAGACCGTCTATATAACAACTCTGCAGCCAATTTGATTTTGTTCAAAAAACAAGAAATTTATTCAAAACAAGGAGAAATAAATTTGACGAAAGTTTTTGAATTTCTTCCAATGCGTAAGAACTCTTTTTAGCTTACTATGATAATTTTTTTGATTTGATTTTATTTATTTGCCAAAATCTCGATTATCGAATCATAAACTTCGCTTTTTATGATTAATTCTTTGCTTTTAAAAGTAAATAAATGATTGTGCATCAAAATATCTGCGTAAATATGGCTAGTTTACAAAATTTGTGATTAAAATGGGATCAAAAAAAAAATCAAACAAAAATAAAAAAAATTAAACTGGGATCAAAAATTTTTGAAAGAGTTCTCAGGTCTTGATTTCTTCATTATTTGTTAACAAAGATTTTATAAATTGATTTTCACAAAATCGAATTTAAAAAAGTTTTCCAGTTTTTATAATAATAGCATAACTTTAATATGACACTAAAGAACTATTCTGAACACATATTAAGAGTAGGGTTTGGAAAGTATGCGCAGACCTGCGCATACTATGCGCATACCGAACAAATTAGTATTCGCATAGTATGCGCATACTATGCGCATAGTAAATTTTATTGAAATTTTTTTAATTGTTAAATATTAAAACAATTTTATTTTTGAAAATGAAAAAGTCTTATATTTCTGAATTTAATATATTTTACTTCTATTATTTTCAAAAAAGTTATCATTTTTTAGTTAAAAACCAAGATTTT
>JACWBX010004226.1:48312-83821 GCA_014622435.1 Polypedilum pembai
GACAAAAGCATTTCCTTACTTTTGCCTAAATTAATTTTTCTCGCAATTTACCTAAGTGTCCACCCCCTGCCTTTTATAATCGATCCAAGATGACCAAATTAATAATTTAATTCAAATTATTATAGCAGTTACAAATAATAACTTGCTCTCTAAGCGACAAAACGAAATCTTTTAAAAAATTTTTAATTACAAAGAATTTCAAGTACAGGAATATTTTTATTCGTTACTTATGTTCGAAAGAAACTAAAACAGCAATTTTAAAGAACATAAATAGTTATTAAGAAGGATTTTCACAACTTTAAAAATTTTGATCAACAAAACATTATGAAGTTTGTTTTAATCAAGGTCTGAGAACTGTTTGAATTCAGTTTGATTTCGATGATTTAATCAAAAAACTACATTTTATTCCTTTTATTAAGCTCAAATAAAGTTGAATTAAACAAAAATTATTATGTTTTAAGTCAAATATGCTTTAATGAAGTTCTGCAAAAAGAGTTTTCAGGCGTTGCTTTTGATAAACAAAAATTGTTATAAAATTTATATCTATATCAAAGAATTTCTTTTACTATCACAGTTTCAACTCTGAATTATATCATAAGAATCCATAATTAAATTCAATAAACATTAACAAACGCGAATGTGGTTGCTTCCGATGTAAATTAGAGTCAAATTACATCACAATAACAATATTTCGTAATGTTTATGATGTTGAGGTGATGCTTAGACACATCGAGTGGCAATGTGCGCGCAAAAAAAAAGTAAAGCTAATTAGTAACAGCAGCAAGCAATTGAGAAATCTGAGAGCTCATTTATGTATTCGAGTGTAAGAGTGGAACATAAAGTGAATTCACGTCGTATGCTTTTTATAGTCTCTCGCTCGGCAATTCAATTAAGGTAAATCGCTTTTCCATTGAACTTATTTCAATGTGTAGCAATTTATCCGGATTGAATTGCCGCCGCAGCATTTAAAGACTTTTTTTGTGCAAAATTATTTCAAGAAACGCGCATTAAAATTGGTCATTTGACTGATGAGCTTAACTTGATGAACCAAAAAAATTCCATTTATCGATTGATTACGCTAAATTGATTGGATATGGCATGAAAAATTACTTTCTTAAACAAATCAAATTTCATAACGAACAACGATTTTCGCCTTAAATGGCAGAAAAAAAGAATCTGAAAGAATAACAATTTTGCGTGCTTTATTGAACTTCATTGAAAACGAGATGCCAAGTACCCATTTACGAATTGGTGTACTTTAGCGCATTTTTGGGGCCACGGATAAGTGTTTGTTAACAAATTACAAAATTAACAAATTCGTTTTATAAACAGAAGCTTAAACTTGTATATAATTGCTAAAGTAAAGTTGAGTTGCAGAACTTCATGTTTAGTTGTCAGCTTTTTAATTTGATTACAAAAATCAGTTTCTTTGAATATAAACTTTAATGGTTTAACCATATTCAAGTTTATAAGAAAAAATTCGATCGTAATCAACTTTGTATTTATTTTCACTGAAAATATGAAAATTAAATACGCGAATTTCGTATTATTCAAGTGATACAATAATTTCAATTGATTTTGGTTTTCAAATTCATCTTAAAATCAGATTTTAGTTAACTAAAAATAACGGTAAAGTTGAATTTGAAATGAAAAAAGATGCGAAAAAATGCGATGACGCAAAAAATTTTTGTTTACAATTTTCAATATGAAAATTTTAATTCGCAATTACTCGAGTTCTGCAACCAGTGATAGCTTTCTAACTATGCGTCACCGCACTTACTTTTTGGCACAAATTAAACACAAAAAGCCGCAAGTCTCTAGCTATTATAGTTTTCGAGATCTCAGTGGGTCAGCCAGTCAGCCAAATAAAGTGAATTTTTAAGCTGCATTGTGGTTACCAAAAATGCGCTAAAAAGCAAGCAAGCGATGGAGATAAACGGATATAAAAATGAATGAGAATTGAAAATTTATAATAAAATGATGATGATGATGTTCAACATTAAACACATCTTGCGTTTAAAATTTAGTTCAATACAGAAGCTACTGCATGATTATGAAAATCGATTTCTTAAAGTTAACGCGAAATTCTCTTTTGTTCTCTTTTCTTGCCTTTTGCATACAAATGGGACTAAAAGCAACTGTACATTCTTGCTTAAATGCGAATAAGAAAAAGAAAGAGAGAGAAAATACGAAAGAATTTTTATTATTACTAGAATTGAGATTTCTTACAATGTCTTTAAGAGAGATAAATTTATAAATAACACGCTGAAACCCTTTTAACTACTGTACAGCAGACCAATGTTTGTTATTCGTGTTGTAAGAAGAAAAATTCTTACTGAGAAATGACACGCAATTGTGTCTTGCGGAATTTCCTTTTTTACACAGCAGAATGAATTTTTTTAATGAATTATGAGTTGATTTTTATCTTACAGCAGTGACTGAAAAGGAAATTTCTTCAAGTTAATTTCTAATGATCTAAAATTTGATTTAATTTTAACTAAAAAAATTTATCCAACTATAAATTTAAGCATTTAATTGCTGAACTCAAACTAACCCTGGGGGTCTAGTCTGATCGTTATTTTTTTTTTAATTTGAATTGGCGCGCATTTTTGTTTTAAATCTCAAAAATACGTTAAAAAAGTTCATTATTAAAATTGGAATTTTGTGAAAAAGTAAAAAAAATTAATTTTATTGATTTACTTTAGAAGTATTCACTCAAAAGTGATCAAAAAGACAAAACAATTTAGTTTTTTTCAACTGTTCTCTTTAACAGCAAGAAAATTTGAATTTTAGCGTGTTTTGCTCAATAGAAATCTTAAAGTTTTGCAATGAAACGCGTTCAAATTCAAGAAATAAAAATTCAAATTTGAACAAAAATAACCGGTAATATTTTTGATTCCAAGCCCTCTAGACACAAACAAATTTATTTTCATTTTCAATTAATCATTTTGCTTCTTTTTAAAGAGTTTTCTCTTTTATTTCATCTTCCAACGATGATAACAACAAAGCAATACGAAAGGAAGGAACTGAAATGTTGTTTACAAGGCAACTTTAAATCAAATTATGCTGATCTCAGCGGAAAACTTTATTTCAATTTTTCTCGTAACTTTCATCAATATTATGCTACTTTACGACAACAGTGAAAGTTTTGAAGGTTAAATCATTGTCTAACTGGGTCGAAAAATAATAAAATTTTATACTTATCAGCAGTCAAACATTCACGTGTGAATTTATGATCTTTTTTATTTATTTTATAATTCATTGCTAAAAAGGTAAAGAAAAGTGACTTTAAAAGGCATTCATTACATGGTCTATAAGTCATGTAGATTTGACACAAATTGCACATTGAAATTTAATGCAATTTTTATCGATACACTCAAGAGAGTGCAATTTTGTATAAAGACAAATGCGAACACGATTAGTTATCCCAATAAGGTCACAAACATAAACCATTGAATGCATTTTTCTCCTTCTCTCTCTCTTTCTACACACTGAACTGATCTACGTCAATAAAAATGCAAATGCTTGCATAAATCATAGCACATAAACCCAGTTTCTCTATCGACATGACTTTTATTTATGAATTATAGAAGATAATTTAATTTGTGTTCAACTCACGCTCTTTTGCGGCACTCACTTCATCATTCGTTTGATCTTTGTGTGACAAAGATACTTGTATGCTCTTTAAAATACTTGCTAACTGACATACTCTTGAAAAAGTGATGTTTGCATCATAAAATGCTATTATGTGCAGTTTTTCACAATACTTTGCTGTTGGTATTGCTTCAGAGACTGGAACTTTTGAAAACTGAATTGATATTATTTTCTAGGGCTCGACATTATGCTCATAAGAAAAAGAATTATGCGCTTGCTACTTTTCTTATCTGCATACTATCGAACGTTATTTTAAAAAAATTCAATATTTTATCAAAAAATACTTGTCTTCTTACCTTGAACGTAAAAACCAAAGTCCGAAATTGTTTGACATTTTAGTTGCAAATAATTCAATTTAACTTAATTTTATTCGATTAAATATTTCAACCAAAAATCAACCAAAATTTGACACCATTTGACTTAATTTTAGTTGATTTTTGGTTGAAATATTATTTCGAATAAAATTTAGTTGCAACTTTGGTTAATCGCAAACAATTTTGGATTCCGGCAAAAATAAAACTTAAAATTCGAAATAATTAACTAAAATTAAAAGAAAAAGTTACATTCGAATATAAAAGAATTTTTTACAGAGAACACACAGTTTATTTTATTTATTTTAAGCATTGCTTATTAAATGAATAATAAATAAATTAGTCAAGCTTGATTTCAAAAATTTTTAAATTTAAATTATTGTTAATTTTAAGGTTCAGTCGTTGGTTGCTATGAAAATTGTAAATGGCGATTAAAAAACGATTTAAGAGCCTTCATAATTTTTATGGTGGAATTTTTCAGAAGTTTTTTGTTTGTCAATTTCGACGTTGACGGACGAACCCTAATAAATTTGTTCAATTTTAACGAATTTTTTAAAAATTCAAAATTCATAACGAATATTTTTAAATATTTTTTTCATTTTATCAAATTTTTCAAAGTTTTTGAAATCGTTAAATGTTTTTAGTCAATGAAAAAATCAGGAGATAAATTTCAATTAAAAGTCATAAAAATAATTTTAAATTAACTCTGCTGTAATTAAGACGATAAAATAAAAGTGTAAATTGCGCACCTCACATCGACATACAAATTTTCTTTTTAACTTTCAGTAGCAAGCGAGAGTGTAAACAAAACAAAGCAATTTTACTTCCTCGCACCTTCTCTTAAGTTAATTGCTTCTTATTTCATAATTTTACTTTTTCTTTCACGGATGAGAGCACTTTTTTATCACCATCATCATCAGTTATGTAATTTATAGCTAGCAAACTCGTTCAACGAGATAAAATAAAAATGAATACGGGCAGAAATTTTAATTTATTTTCACTGGCGCTTTTCTCTCTTTCTTTTTCTTTTTATTTAAGAAGCAGCAAAATGAGAATGTTTACACAACATTAAATTGAAATGAAAGAAAAGAAGAAAAGAATTCTTGTCAAAAGTCGGCTTGTCGCACATTCTTGTTGTTGTGACATTTTTATTTACTCACATAAAAAAAAAGAAAGAAAGAAACTACAGTCTGTTAATCACATCACTGAGCTGTCACTTGACTCATAAAAAAACTTAAATTTTCGATTTTGAGAAATTTTTTTGATTTCGCATGAAATATCTTCTTTGATTGATGGACATATAGCCGTCATTTGAATTTGTATTACTGAATTCTTCAAGCATGAAGATATTTTCCATACGTTCAAGTGCTAATGCTTCAACTTTTTGTAGTAAATCAGGATAGGAATTGACAAGATGTTGAAAATCTTCACGACTCAATCTATAAAAAATTAAAATTTCTGTCATTGATAAATTTTAGGTTTCGGCACTTGCATGCATACTTGACTGGAATGGGCATATTTTTATGCAAGTTGAGCTAATCATAAATGTCTCTAATTCATTTAGTTTTCATTTAATTTGGTCGAAATTTGTCAAATTTATAAGAAAATCGCAGAGTCCGAAACCGTTTAGGTTTTTTAGTCGGGACTAATTAAAATTCAACTAATTTTTAGTCGATTAAAAATAAAATACTAATCGATTAAATTTTAATTGAAATTTACCCGAAGATTTTAATCGAATAAATTTTAACTTTAGCCGACTAAAATCGCTTTTAGTTGGTTAAAGTCGACTAACTAAGTATTAATCAATTGTAAAACCAACTAAAAATTAGTTGAATTTTAGTTAGTCGAAAAACGGTTTCGGACTCTTGAAAATCGATGGTTTTTAAATTTACCAAATACTTATGAAATTAAATCCTGAGGAGCCAAACAAGAATTTTTTCATTTAAATTTTTTGAATTTTGAATTGAAATTTCCCCTGAAAAATTGGTCAATATCTGCCAAAATTTTAAAATTTGAAATATCCGTTATGTAATAATCATTTTTGTCATAATAACCCACATTTGCACATGAATTGAAATAAATAACAATGGATTAATGTTCAAAATGTATTAAAAATGTTGATTCAGTCCCTAACCTAACTTAATACAAATATTTTTGAAAAACAAAAGATTTCAAATTTGTTTGCAAAATTTCATATTTTTTGAATTTCTAATTTGAAATAAGTCCCAAAAAAGCTCGCCAATTCAAATTAAGTACCAAAATGGTCTGTTTAGCACCCAAGAATTAAATAAAATCTGAATAAATTAAAAACATTTTTGAGCAAATCAGCTTCCATGCAAATGTAAAACCCTAATAAATTTACTATAAAGCACTTATAAGACCACAAAATACACTTCTAAATACTGCAGACAAACATTTACGTTCATTGCACTTTCAATTATTTATGTTTATTGCTTTCTCTTCTTTTATCGTTCTTTACTAGCAAATCACATTGAACATTAAGTGTCTATTCATAGCAATAAACATAATATTTCACTAGCCATTTATACAAATGAAGATGAAAGGATTCTCTTTTTTCCCATTTACACATTCATAGCAATTAATTTCTTTCTCTCTCTTTCTATTCAATAAATGTAAATAATCGAAAACTTAGACACTCACTTGTAGCATTCAGTCGTTTCAAGAGCAATGGCCTTACAAAAACGATAATCGACATCGGAAATGAATGACATTTCGCCAAAATAATCACCGTCATTGTAGTGACAGACTTCTTTATTGCTTGGTGAATAGAAGCCAACTGAACCCGATGTGATGAAGAAGATTGACGAGCCAATATCACCGACATTATAGATGACGTCGTTTTCAAAAAATAATTCAGTACTTAACACTGAAATTATGCGAACGACAAGAGATGATGGAAGATTTTCAAAGAACTGCGAATTCTCAACCAATTGTCGAGTATTGTGTATCATTATTTCCTGTCGCAATTGCATTGAAACTGTCTCTAAAATTTCACGTTCATTGAAAAATTGTTTACAGAAAATGTAATCATAGTTGTTTTTTAACTTCACTTTTGTTGATTTAGGCAAACGATTGCATGACGTGTATTTGTTTAGTTGCACCATCATTTCATCGTATCGCAATTTTGCACTTTTGCAGCTACGTAGAAGTTGATACATATAAGCTAAAGTCACAAACAAACAAATACGACCGACTATGGCGAGTAGTGATGAATAAATTTTATCAAAATACATTTTTGGTTGAAGGTCTCTTATATAGCCTGTACCCATAATTGTTTTAACTCCTTTGAAAAGACATAAAACATATTTGCTGAACGAGTCTTTCTCTTGAAAAATTGGATTTTCATACCAAGCACCAACTCGAATACCAACACGAAATTTAGACATAATAATTCCAGGTGCCATATGCAAGCAGGCAGCCCAGTGAATCAAAAATAACCAGTACACAAGAAGCTTATGTATTTGCATATATTTGTCTTCAATTTTGAATCTCATCATAAGTCGCTGATTGTAACGCACTAATGCTGGCAAACGAACAATTCTGAAGAGTGTTGTAAGTTTAACTAAATGAAATTCTGGATCAACTGGAGTCAAGTTCAACAAAAGAGCAATAAAGAAAGGAAAATTTGTCATAAAATCAAAAATGAACAATCCACAGAGATACTTCCGAGCTATAACTTTTCTGTCTAGAATTATCTGTAAAAAGAACAAAGAAAATTAAAGCTTTAGTTAGTAAACATTGAATGTTCTTGTTTTATGAAGTTTTAAAGAAAGGGAAAATTTGAACTTGAATTTCTTCTTTATTGACATTAAAACAATGACTTTCATTCTTCTTCTTCATTGTAGCATGATGCCTATCTTAAGGCAAAAAAGAAAATGAGGAAAATAGGAATTACAGAAGGTTAAGGAGAAAAATTAATCACAAGACAAAATTGTGTTCAAGTATGGAATATTAAAATTCAAATGATAAGCCTAGGGGTTGCTTTAAACAAGAAGAAAGTTAAGTTTATTGATTTTTAGAAAATTTACCTCAACATTTCTTTCATCAACTCGTCCAGTGAAAAATCTCAATAGCATATCAACAGCACAAGCTAATTTTATAGTATAAATCACAGGCACATTACCGAATGTATCATTGTCATCTTTCTTAATATAATACATAAAGAGTAGCGGAGTATAGACTAATCCACAAAATAATACGACTGTCATGATGCACTCGATGATGAATTTAAGCTTTGAAAACGGATGAATAATGTTTGGATAAAATTTCAAATGATTTTTCATTCCATTGACGACTGCTGAATGGCTATTGAAAAATGAAGTTGTGATTGCTGAAGTTGGATCGATTGTGATTAAATATCGAAACCATGTCAGATTATCAAGTTGTTTTTCCAATTTTTCATCATATCTTATTGAACAAAAATGACCAAAATTCTCAAAATATTTCATTTTCTTTTCTTATAAAAATTCTAAAAGCCTACTTATGCATGAAAGTTTACAAAGACAATGTAAATCACTGTATCTTCTTATCAAGATCTTATAAATGGCAATAGTCTATTGCCAAACCGCATGGGAGTGAGAAACTTTGTTTCAACGCATGGAAAAAAGTAAAAAGATGAAGAAATTATTCAAATGAAATTTCGCTTGTGCACAAGAGATATAAATTACAATTTGCTACAACAAACACTGTGAGGAGGATGAAATGGAGTATTTACCTGCCTCTTCTCATTCATTCACTTGTTGTAGAAGAGGGAAAGAAAGATTTTTCATGAATATTTTTTCGCTGCTTTTAAGGATGATAATATTTTCCTTCTTCTGTTGCCATGAAAAAGTTGGACTTGAGAAAACTTTCTTTTTGCTTGCCTTTATGACTGACTTATATTTGAGATAAATTTCATTTCTTAAAAAGAAATGTTAAACGGAAAATTTGATTATAAATCTAAAAACTTTTTGTTTTTGAAAATAAGTTCAAAATTTTCAAGTTCAAAATTTAAATTTAAAAATTCCGTTAAAAAATAATTGACAGAAATCAGGTGAATTCATAAAATAATGATAAATTCAAGATTTATTCAAGTATAAAGAGGCAAAAGGAAGAAAGTAAAATTTGCATATTTTTCTCTCAAACAAAGCAGAAAAAGGATTTAAAAACCTAAAAAGTGGTAAACGAAGGCAAAAAAAAGAAGAGTGAAAGCTCTTTCGGGTCCTTCCACTCAGTTAAGCAATTTTCTTAAAACACAAGACGAACATGAGAGAAATAAAATATCGATAAACTTTTTAATCTCACAACATGAAATCTTTCATTTATATTGTTCATTGTTTGTCCTCATCATTCCACATTTTTACAACTAGGCGAAAATAATCTCTTTTGGATTAAAAAAAAAAAGAAGGCGAAAAGTTTCATGAACTTGCTTGAAAAGGAAGCGACGAGTGATAGAGGCTTCTCCTTTTATGCCTCGTTGATTCCATTTCCATTTTATTTCTCACACTCTTCTTTTTATGTGTTGTTCATTTTTCTCAATATCGATATGCTTTTAAATATTTCACTTGCTCCCTCTCTTTTGGTTAAAGCAAAAATATAGAAATTATACAATTCACTAGACCAAAAATTTATGAGCCGTTCAGTGATAAGAACGAAAACGTATCAACTCAATTTTCAACTTTTTTATTATTGCAAAAAAACCCAAACCATCTTGCTTATATTTCCTGTAGAGAGTGAGCACACAGAACCTGACTCGAATCGTCGATTGTGCTTTATCGTAACAAATCGTGCATATTTGAACATGGGACATAACACAAAAGTTCGCTACAAAAAAACGACACATACAAAGGGTATTTATTGCTGCTCAAATACAGCGGAATAACAAGGCAAAGAGGTAAAATTTGTAGCTACTTCAATGAAAAATTGAGCTTTTTCATGAACAATTTTTGGTGAAAGTAATGACAAATAACTTGTTATTTTCTTTTAACCTGGCTTAATAAATAAAAGAATTGAAACCAAGGGTGGGACACTAAAATAATTAATTAAAGTTAATTACCTTATTAGGTGTCCCAGCCTTGATTGAAATAAAATTTAAGTTTTCATTATCTTTAAAAAATGCTTTAATGTCTTTTACCAGGCGTTGACATACAAAGAAAGAACAAAAAAGATCAATAAATTGCTCTTTGTTGCTCCGATTCGCTCTTTTTTGTTGATTGTTTTTGTTCTTTTTTGTACTTGCACACCAGAACTTTGGGAATTTATTCTGAATAAATTAGTGCCAAAGTAAAGAAAAAGACCAAAAAAGTTAACAAAGAACAACGTGTGTCTACGCATGGATCTTTTACCGTCTACATTAAGGTATTTCAAAAAAGTTGATTAAAAATTTTCACTTATTTTCTGAAAAATGAAAAACTTCTGAATCCCAAAATTGCATTTCAAAACCATTTTTGTTCTGGTAATTTACTCTTAGTTCGAGAAAAATAATAGCAAGAAGTTGGAAATTGGGTAAAAGGATCCGTAAGAACAGCTGTTTAACATTAATGAAAAACTTTCATTTGAATAAAAGATTGAATTTTTCATTGTTTGGAGGAGCAACAGACCGTTACGGTGGTTATTTTGAATTGCTTAATTTTACCATTTTAAAATTACCGTTAAAACATGCCAAACTTTTTGAAAATAATGAAAATTTCTATTTTCATTAATTATTTGGGCTCATAAAGCAAATAAAAACTAATTAAAAGTTTTTAATACAATTTTAATACAAATTCATTTGTATCTGTTCGAATTTCTGTCAAAATATTAAGAAAAGAAATTTCAAATTTAACGGTCATTTGTAATTTAAAAAATTTTTTAAACATTTTTAAGGGGAATTAGCAAAAATTTTAATTCAAATTTGAAAAATTTTAACGGACAAAAATTCTATTGGGACCCGCAGCTTTCAATGTAATGATAAGCTTATAAAACAATATTTACAAAATGTCAAAATCCAAAATTTGCAGATAATAAAAATATTTAACAATTCAGCATTTCAATAATATGAATTAAATGCTTCAAAAGCTTACAATTTCAATTCAACTCGAATGGTTTTTTCATTAGAAGAAAAACAGTAGGAAGCAATTTTCAATAAATTTTTTATAATGCAAAAAGGAAATTTTTCTGGTTTTTGTTACACATTCATGCATCTGATCTGCATACGTATATGAGAGAAGAAAGATTTATTTATATGACTATGATGCAATGAGTAATTTTCCATGAATGTGAAACGAGAGGAAAATTTAACTTCATAGAAAGCAGAGATTTCTCTCTCGAGTGAAAAAGAGAATTAGATCACAAGTGAAAATTGTAAATAGTTTCAATTGTAAGTGAGAATTCAATTTAAGTTTCACGCTCGATGCATTTCACATTTCAGTTTAGTTGCAATTTTGATTTTTTGTTGCTTATAGAAATCGTAGGAAAAAAGAGATGAAATTGATTTAGAGAGTAGAATCAACGAAAGAGAAGAAGATTGATGTTGTCAAGGCTTGAAAACACTTTGATTTCGGTTTGATTTAATCAACAAAATACAGATCATTCCTTTTATTGAGCTCAACTAAAATTGAATAAAACAGAAATTACCTTGCTTTAGTTCAAATAACTTTCATTGAAGTTCTACGAGAAATCAAAGATTTCTCAAGCCATTGGAAATTGCTTGATAAAATTCAGTTGAAATTTGATCTTGTTGTTTTGTGATTAAATTTCTCATTATATTTGATACCAAATGAAATATTAACCTGCAAATTAAGAAATTATAATTGAAAATTGTTTCAAACAGAGTTGAAAAGCTGCCAAATGGCTACCAAATTTCTAAACTTTTATTTCTGCTTCAATTCTTGTTCAAATCACTTTCACTATGTTGTGTATGAACTATAATTTTAAGTTTTTACTGATTTCAATTTATCTCAACCAGAGTCCAAAGTCGACTAAATTTAGTCGACTTAGTATATAATTTTTTAGTCGACTTCGGGCTCTTATTTCAACGAATATTTGTGATGAAATTGCGAAATTTTGTTTTACAAATTAAATGTTTTTTTACAAAAAGTATAGCTGAATGCTGCATAAGACCTAGTAGTTTCACTCAAAATTTCTACCATTAAAAAAATTCACACCATTTTCAAAAAGATTTGAAGCGTGTATTAGTTGTATGAAAACCTCTCTTATAACATAAAACATTAGTTACTAGCCAGGGGGTCTCAATACAAAAAAATGGCGATTATTTTTGCTCAGATTTGAATTTGAAATTCTGGAATTTGAACGCGTTTTATTGCAAGAATTTAAGATTTTTTTTGCGAAAAACACGCTAAAATTTCATTTTTCTTGTTTTTAAAGAGAATTTCAAAATAAAACTTGATTGTTTTAGCTTTTTCAATCATTATTGAGTGAATTCTTTTTAACTAAATAAGAAAAATTAAGAATATCAATTGCTTTCTCAGAAATTAAAATCTTTGTAACGAACTTTTTAACGGAAAATTAAGGGAAAAACCGGTCAGTTGGGCTCCCCTGGGTTACTAGCAAAATGATTTTATTTAAATTTTTTATTAACGAACTTTTTTAAATTTAAATAATTTCGAAAAATCGTAGCTGCACTTCCTAACACTTTTTCGGAATTCCCTAAAGGTCGATTCAAGTTACCAAGGCATAAGAAATTGAAGGGTAATATAGTGAAAAAGTTTTGGATTGAAAAAAAATTTAGCACGAAAATAATTTTTTCGTAGTTCGACTGCCTTTCAACTCTGAATTTCAAGTTCATGAAATTGAAATTGTCTTAATACTTAATAAACAAGTTCTTTAGTAATTTTCACTCTCAGAAATTTTTCCCATAAATCTCAAATTGAAAATTCTCTTGCAAACGTCAGTGTTTTTAAATTATACTCAATTTAAACTTTTATCATGATCGAACAGTTGAAAAAGTCAAAGATGAAAATTTTGTTTATTTGCAAAAAAAAAAACTCTTTATCGTGTAGACTAAAATAAACAAGAAAAAAAAACTTTGGGCAATAATCCAATATATCATTCTTGATTCAATAAATTAGCATTTATGTAAATTTCTTACGATACTATTTCTTGCTGTATCTCGTTAAGAATGAATGATGAAGTATGCATGTGCCAAAGCGTATATTCGCATAAATTTATATTCAAATGATGGCGAGAAAAGAAGGATTGAATATTACTTGAAAATTGCTGATTGAGCTGAATGAAAGAGCGAGATGAGAGCATTTGCAAGAGCTTTTACTTGTCGACAGAATGATAAAGTGTTTTCCACACTTTTTCACAATTGAGTTTGTGTTAAATGGGTCGTCTAGTTATCGATTAAATAGGTGCTCTAATTACATTGAAAAATGAGACACAACATATGCTTGATTTAGCTTAATTATCTCTTCTTTATGCTTTAATTTTTAGTCTCATCTCTCGTATTTCATTTGATGATGCTAATGATGGGAAATTTTATTGGAAAAAAGTTTTCTCATTAAAATTTTGTTCCCAATGGACTTTGCTGTCGCTGTAACATTTCATTCAACTCAATGGACCCAATTTTTTTTCTTCTTCTTTTAATCCCTTTAAAAAAAGTGTTTAATTTCGATTTCAATCAAAAGAGGCTGGTTGTTGGGATACTTAAGAAATTTTTATAGTACTCTCGAGTTTTGGGATTTTTTTTTGCTAAAAGCAAAAATAAAAGGGTTATATTGGTAATTACAGTATGGTTTCATTCATTATATTAATCAAACTTACATTTAACACTTTTACTCATTAATAATAATTGAACGTATTTTTCAAATTTAGATTTTAAATTTATTTTTCTTTTTTGATTTTTGTTTACGAAATTTCTAACAAAAACATAAATCTTTAACGTTTTTTTGTTTTTAAAATTAAGGACCTCGCAAGTGCGCGTCAATTGAAATTAAGCACTAACGGTTCTGTCGCAACTATCTGGACTTTTACGTTTTACACTTTTTCATTCTTTATTAATAAAAATTTAAAGTTTTATAAAATTTAAATTTTGAATTTTTTGAATAAAAACCGTTATATTAAAATTCTTTAGAATTTCTTTCATATTAATATAAATCTGTCTCAAAAACACAATATTCATCTGTAATAAAAAATTATGTTTATCTATGAGCTCATATTTCATGTCATTTATCCAAAAAATACATATTAATATCGCACACCGTAATCTTTTGAAAAATGTGTGTATGTGTCTCTTTTTATATTATTTGTATATTCACACCTCATACTCTTATTATGTTCACTTTCATGGTGATTAACGACCCTTTTACTTTTCTTTTCAGAATATTTACATTCATCTCATGTATAAAGTAGAAGCAGAAGGTATCACTGTGTGTTGAATAAAACAAACATCTAAAAAAGCTTCACTTATGAGTGTGAAAGATAAGCCGGCTTCATTTTCATCAACACTGTGTGGTTTCCTTGTAATTTAGTAGCAACATAGCATAGCAATGTCTTCATAGCGAGCGAATTGTCTTCTGTCATTAACAATTGTGGGCAAATTTCTTTTAAAACACAATGGGTGAAGACATTTGTCATGTTATAAAATATTTGTTGTAAAGAAAAAGTCAATTTGCTCATAATTTCCAATTTAAGATAGAACAAGAATTGAGAGCAATAGTAATAAATTGAAAGTGATTTATCACTTGATATTGAAAGAGAGAAGAAAAAGGTGCTCTTTAGATAGCAAAGGATGTATTGTACATGCAGCAATCACAATCAATGGGCATTAACTAACAGCAATTTATCATCATCAACATTGCCGCGTAAATCTCATGAAACTTTAGTTGGTAAAAAGTCTGCATTGAAATCGGGCACTGCAGCAACGCGTTCAAGTAACACGCCTAAAAAGACTGTAAAAACCATCGACAATCGTCTCTCGCCGCGTTTTTCAACTCTTCCACGTTCGCGAACTCGCGCTAGACCGCATGTTGCGACAATTTTCAATAACGAACATCAACGACTACGTCGACAAAGTGAAGTGATTCCGTGACATCAACAGCAGCAGCAACAATCATCACTACAATGTACATGTCGTAGTAGTTGTTATTTTTGTAATTTAAATTATCCCAAATTTCCGCAAGTCACACAGCTCAGTGCATCGACAAATGCTTTGGGTTATTTTTATCCATATTCGACCACATCGCTCAGCAATCCCAATTTTTATCAAACACAATATTCCAGTCAGTATTTGCAACCGCAACAGCAGTTTCAACCTCATCAACAGCAACCTCTTCCTCTACTCAATTCTTATCAACATCATCATCATTCGATGATCAATTTAAATCATAATTACAACACCAATAACAGCAATAATCTTCAAAACGCTCAAAGCAACAACGAACAACAGCAAACACCCGACGATTCGCCAGCAATGTCGAATAATTCACCTGTGCCAGAACCTCCCGCACCACCACTTAATCCACATTGTGCACGTTGTCGTTTTACTTCAACAATGTCTACAAGTGCTACAGCATCAAATGGAACACTACATAGGCATGGAGTTGGTTGCAGTAATCCACATATACATCCAACACCAAACGTAAACTATGGTGCGTCATCTACAGCAGTCAATTTAGGAAATAATAGTGGTGGAGCTTACACAGGTAAGTTTTTAACAAGCTCATAAAAATTTTTAATTGAATCAATATTGAGTAATTATCAAAATACGTTATACTAAATTTCAAAATTTTTATTACTAAATTTAGTACATAATAAAACAAAATATTAAGATAATTCAGATTTTATTAGAAATCGATAGATTCTTTAGTTTAAGCATTCAAATCAAGTTAAAAGTAAAATAAGACTATAAAATGATGTGTTTTAATGTGTTTTTAATAGAAAATATTAAGAATATTCAACTTTTAACTGTAATTTATTCAACTTTGAATTTCAATTCGATTAATGTAAGTCTTTGATTAATAATGGCTAGGAATTGCTTATAGCAGACTTAATCTATATTAAATAATAAGCCAATTAATTTATACAACGTCTTTCACAATAGCATTATATTAAATCCAGAAGTGAAACAAAAAATTTAATTAAAATCACTTTTGTAAATGCAGGATAATAACATTACAGCAATATGCCACTTTATACATCAAAGAGACAATGCCACGCACACATAGCAAATTTTTTATCATCATCGCTTACCTTAAATTCAAATTAAAAGCTCCATAGCTGACTGTGAAGTGCTTCACGTAGATTAAATGTAAATTATCCTCGAATACTTTTTGATCGTGTCTCTTCCACTACTTTCGAGTGCTGGTTGGCATAAATTTTACTCGCTTGCAACATGCGGCAATGAGAAGTAAAATAAATCGCAAATTAAAAACTTTTTTTACACTGATATTGCTGCTGCTGCTAATGTAGAACGTGAAACAAATAGAAAAGTTTTTTTGATTTGATTGCGATTAATAAACATGTCTGACAGCTAATTTATGTGTCAAATGAGGAGTAAAAACAAGCAGTTTAAGTTTAAATGAAAGAGATTTAAGTGAAAGCTTTTTTTTAAACTGACAGTTGTTTTGTTTACTTGCTATTGAAAGTCACAGCAAGTGAATGAGAAGTCGTAACATATTTTCGGTGGTCACTCGAGTGTTTTAATGGCTTTTTATGAAAAGTTTATTCAACAAAGTTTTCACTGGAAATGTTTTTAAATTTGTCAATTCTATTTGCTTCAAATAACAAGTTAGAAATTTGATTGTTGTCATTTTTATTGTTGATCTAGAAAAGCTTAAAAATGTGCTGACATGACCACTTCTTATTTTTCCAGTACCTAACTTTCATTCGATTATCTTTCACTTCATATCATTCTCAAGTGCTACCGTATACGCCCTTTGTCGATGCTAGTTCAACCGCAATATTTTATCATAAATAAGACATAAAAAAAGTTTTCTTTCCTCATCTCTTTCGAGAGCTTATGAGTTATGGTTTCACATTATAAAGCAAGAGAAAAATATGAAAAATTGCTCAAAATGATTTGAATATTGTGAACTCAAGTTTTTTTTTCCTTTCTTTCGGCTTTGCTTTATACGGATCAATGAGTGCAAGTATACTTTAGAAGTATAGAAAGTTTAATCCCTTTTTAGAAGTAAACTGACTTCCTTACAAATTCAACAATGACCCTCATTTCATTAGAATTTAATGAGCAGCTTATGACTTGAGGATAAACAATTTATCATATCTAATGATCCATTAAAAATATCTTTTGATAATCATCTGAATTTATTAATGAAAATCTTTCTCTCTTCAGATAACAATGGAATTACTTATTAGCATAATAGGAATAATAAAAAAGTTATTTTATTCAATGTGAGTTAGTAACAAAAAGAAAGAGTCTTTAAGATTCTTGTGATGAATTCTTAATTTGTTTTATGAACTTTTTGAAATTCTTCTTTTAATTAATTATTAAATCCTTCTAAAGCCTTACTTTTGCTTCTTATTTTATTTTTTGTTATTTGAATCCTTACAATTATTCAGAATTTATTCAGGTATAGACACAAAAAAAAGAGTCTCATGACTTATCATTGAACCAAGCATTAAATAAGCTTGGAAAAGTTGATGAAGTTTCAAGATTTTTCCTTAAAACCGTTGGCTAGGGAACTCAGTGCTATTATTAGACGTTTAAGAGCAAACAATATCTCAATATATTTACAGTCCATCTCTTGATAAATTCGAATTTTATAAAAGTGAAGAAGCATCAACATTCTTCCTCTGGCTTAATCTGTCTTCCAAGAATTCTTGTTTTAATGGACTTTTTTTAGGTGACCATTGTACCGTTCAACTTGTTTTCCAATTTGACGAGCTGTCAAGATGTCAAAACTTTATAAATAACTGAAAGTAGAGACTGGGAATCGATTCCAGATCGTCCACAACCTAATTTTCAGAACTAGGACTCTTACTACTCAGCTATCAAAGCACTCAAATGTTCCAGATTAACAGCAAATTGGAGAAACTTGGAACAAAAAAAGAATGATTTGGAGTGTCGGACACAGAGAAAAAAAGTTTTTAACTGGCATAAAATTTGCGCCAATAAAGCATAGTTATGAGCAGAGCCTGAAGTCGATTAAAAAATCATATGCTAAATCGAATAAATTTAGTCGGCTTACGTACAAATTTTTAGTCGACTTCGGCATCATAAGTCTTTTAACAGTCAAATAAAGTTTGATTTTCAGGACTCATAACTATGCTTTATTGACACAAACTTTATACCAGTTAAAAATTTTTTTCTTCGTGTGTGTCTACGCCTAGAAATTCTTCAACTTGTTTATTAATTCAACACACATACATTTCTCTCTTCTTCGTAGAAAAAAAGTTTTACATTAAATCTGAACCCATCATCATCATTCAAATTTCTTTACTGCCTTCGAGTTATTTATTTATCTTCAAAATTGAGATAAGAAAAAAAGTCGATATCTATCCTATTTTCAATCATATATCATTTTCAACAATTCACCTCACTGTCAAAACTTGTATCTAAAAAACCTAAACACATTTTCCCTTTTTTGTTGAAAATTTTTTAGAGCAATTTGTTTATTTGTTTAATGAAATTATTTTTAGCTAAACAAGAAATGCGCTAAAAGTTAAAATTTTCATACTTGCCTTGCCTCAAAGCATATGTTATTGTAAATTTATTATGTTTATGCCCCACATAAAGATAGATAGAGAGAGAGAAAAAATAATATTTTTCGGTTACATGAGTTTTTCATGTGAATTAAATAAAGCGAAACTTTTCATATATTTGCTTGTTGTGTTGTTGTTGTTGCGGGATAAACGGAAGGAGCAAAAAATTGTTTTTAAATGTCAAGTCATTCTATTGTTAAACATGTTTACTTACTTCCTCTACATCCAACAACAATAACAACATCAACCACTGAAAGGCGGTAGCAGCAGCAGCAGTAGCAAAGAGAATTTTCATTTTCCTTCTCAATGATTAAATTGATATGCTTTCGCACTGCCAAAAGTGTTTCCTTCCATCCTCATCGATTGGAAAAAAAAGTGTTGAAAACTTTAAAAGCCTCTTACAGAACCTTTCCTGTTCCTTTTTTTCTTATTAAAACAAACCACAGAAAGAGCATTAAAGTTTGATTTAAATCGACTTAAAATCTACTTTGTCAGTCTTTCTTCAAACATTTCGACTTATGATTTATTCAACGACATGATCTGAGTCTTTTTTTATCCCATTCATTTTATATGAGCTACTGCTTTTAGCCTTTTCTAACACTGCTACTTGCTCTTTTTTGGTGGTAATAAAAGAGAATTATAACAATAGTTCAGTAGCACTATATCGTTTTCTCTCTCTCTCTTAAGTGTCACGTAGATCATTTTATGTGTAGCCAGTTATTATTATTATTGCTAGTGCGCACAAAAGGTCTCTTTAATGGCTTAGAAAATTGATGACTTTTCTATGAACCATTTTAGTTTGAGCTTGCAAGGTCAATGTTTGCTTGCAATTCATTATTTTTCTCATATGACTGCATATTTTCATAAATGATTGAATTTTATTTATAATGAAAAAGATTATCAATATGAAATGATTATAAGAGTGAAAAATTTGATGCTTTGATTAAATTATAAAATTTTAAAGTAATTTATCTCTGAAAATAATAATTTAAATCTTAAAAGAGAAAAAAATACATCAAAATTCAATATTCTTCAAAATAAAAATTATTTGTGACTTCAAACGATTCAATACATGCATATGTGACAATTTTTGGGGGGCTAAAAAGATTATTTTTCGGTTAAAATTTTTCAAAATTTAAAATTAATTCTTTGCTATTTCCCCTAAAAATGTGCAAAAAATTTTTAAATTACAAATGACCGTTATTTTTAGCATTTTATATTAGTATTTTGACAGAAATTCAAACAAATACCAATGCATTTGTGTTAAAAATGTATTAAAAACTTGATTCAGTTTATATTTACCATAATGAACCCGAATAATTAATGAAAATAGTAATTTTCGTATTTATTGAGGTTCGAACTTGAACGCAGATAGTCAAGTGTCTGCGTATATACTTGTACAAGTTTTATCCATGTTGATTTACTTGTACAAGTTGCATTCAAGTTGAAAAACTTAGAAATGTCTCTAATTCATTCAGATTTTATTTTAAATTTTTGGCAAATTTATGTGAAAGTCAATGATACTTAAAATTTATTAACTATTGATTGAAATAAATAAAATCTGAATGAATTAGAGACATTTCTAAGTAAGTCAACTTGAATGCAACTTGTAAAAGTATATATATGCAGACTTGCGGTCAAATCTGAACCCTAGTAATTTTCAAATAGTTTCGCATGATTGTAATTAATTCAAAATAGCCACATGACGGTCTATATGTTCCCCCAGGATGTTATCATTATAATGAAAGAATTCATAATTTCAAATGGAAACAGTCATTGATGATGTAATGTAAAGGAAATGTAATTCATATTTGAGCATTAATGAGTTTCCGATTGAATTTTTTTTTCTTTTAATATAATTGAAAAAACATTTCTTCTGAAGTGACAACATAAAAAAAGAATATTTTTTTCCATTTCAACAACTCGCCTTTGTTCATAACAATATCCTTATCATTGTCTCACGTCTTCCACTTCAGACTCAGAGAGAGAGAAGGAAAAAAATATTTTTATTTAATTTTCAAAACGAAAAGTCATTTTTCATGAAAAATTTTATTTTCCCCTTGAATGTCTGCAATTGGAACAATAAAAGCTTCAACACTTAAGCTTCATGAAGAATTTTGTGAATTTCTAGTACAAAATAAATGTGAATGAAAGAGGAAATTCCAAAAATCATGTAGCAGCATGATGATCGTTATTTTATAGAAAGAAAATTAAGAAGCAAAATTTTAAGGATGAACAAAATGAAATCTTAATGTGGAAAATTATAATGACATTTCTCTTTCATCATCATTTCATTCTTTTTTTCATCACGAGCTCAAATATGTGTGAAGATATTAAAGCAAAAAAGAAGATGTGAGATAAAAATAATTTCGAAAAGAAAAGGTTGCTTTCCGGGAAATGTTTTTAGGTAAAAGAAGCTCAAGGGGCTGGAAAATGAGACGGAATGTAACAAATTTTTCGTTTACAAACAAATAAAAAGATTACTTATTTTTTACTTAGAATCTTACTTAGGCTTTTTACTTAGGTTTATTCTTGGTAGTTTTAGTCGAAATTTTGACCGTTAAATTTTAAATTTTCATACCATTTTCGAAAAAATTTTCTATTTTCGAATTTTTCGAAAATGATTTTTCAAATGAAAAGTAAATGCCTGGGGGGCCAAACAGGATTTTTTTTCGTTAAATTTTTGCAATTTCCCCTAAAAAATTGATGAAAATCTTCGAAATTTTTAAAAAATTCATGTATCCGTTACGAAAAAAGCATTTTTTCCCATATTTAAACATAAATTGAAATAATTATCAATGGAATAATGTTTAAAATCAATAAAAAACATTGATTTAATCAATATTTATCTAAATGGAGACAAATAATTTGGATAAATAAAAGATTTCGAATTTGTTAGCATGATTTGAATGTTTTTAACGGTAGTTCTTAATTTGAAATAAGTACCAAAAAATGCGCGCCAATTCAAATTAAGTACCAAAACGGTCTGTTTGGCCCCCCAGGGGTAAATGATTCAAGTTTTAAAGCTGAAAGCAGTGTTGTTATTATAGACGTCTACGGTTTACAATCATGTATAGATAGACGAAAGTTTTTGTCTACAGTCTACAACTTTCGTCTATGTAGACAAAATCTACATGTAGACCGTAGACGAAAAGTTTCATCTACATGTAGACAATTGTCTGCATAGATAAAATCTACGGTACAATCTACGTAGACTTCTACGATAACAACATTGGCTGAAAGGATGTAAAATTAAATCTGTATTAGATTTATAATCTTCTCTTTCGAGAAATATTAATGATTACCTAAAATTTAGGTGTGTACTTTGTAGCTTTTGGCTAATTTCTATATTCGAAAAATATTTCTCACTGGGTAATGTTGCAAATTCTATTTCCAAATCCCTGGAGAAAAATCCTTCTTCTTATTTCTTTCACGTTTAGTTTCAAAATTTTCCTGTCTTCTAGTCACGTTTGAAATTTTCTCCGTGAGTAAAACTTTTCCTTTTTGTTTGTGTTTTTCTTTTCAATTTTCATGAAAATGTTAAAGTCTCTTCTTTATATTGCATTAGAATAATTTTCATTTTAGATAAAAGAAAAGTCATTCTATCATAAAAGCTAAAAATTATGGCGTCATTGAGTTAACGAGCCATAGGCGAAAAGAAAGGCAATTTATATTTTATGGTTATTTAAAGCTTCATTCATGATTGAAATTTAAAAATGTTTTAGTCACGAATTTAAAATTTTTAAGAATGAATTTCGTAATCATAAAATTGAAATTGTGTTGCTGACATTAGTAGAAAATATATTTATTCAATAAATTCATTCATTATGCAAGAGATAAATTATTCTAAGTAATGCTACAAGCTGTGCTAACAATTGTTCATCTGTTATTGAAATGAATAGCTTTGGTTGCTTCATAGTTTCAATTTTTCTCCCCACACAAAAAGTTTGTTAATAAAGCAGGAAAATTATTCAATATCAATATTTATACCCACAGCATCTTCTCATTTAGAGCAAAAATATTTATCTTCCTTCCATTAAACCATTCACCAGAAAAGGCAAAGGATGTATAAGGAGAAAAATAATTTCCTGAATTTTTCATCACCGCTAGTAGTGAATTGAATCAATTGTGAAGCTTTATTACAAATTTTGCCATCATCCGCATTTAACAAAACTTGACGACATTGCTGTTGATCTAAAATGAGTGAGTAAAATATGCAAAGAAAGAAAAAAATGAATTAGAATCAGAGCATTACAATTGAGGCAGAATTTCAAATTGCTTGTAATCAATAATCAGGTGAAATGGAAAGGAACACGTTTGCTGTGTAATGAGAAAAACCGCAAATGCCTCTAGCATTGTGTTCTTCTTTTAGGTAATGAAAAATTACATAATCGATAAAGCTACTTCTTTGCCCGTGCTATCAGTTCAGTTGTGTGTGAAAATGTAGATCGCTATGCTTTAATGAGCTTCCATTTTTTATTACGCAATAATTTAGCTTTAAATTCAATTGATAGAAAACATTTAATTGAGTAATTAAAGCATAAATGTTTTTGTAAACATGAATTTATTTCTTCTTTTGTTGTTTCCGAATGATTTTTTGATTGGAATGACTTGAAATGAAATTTGTTTATCAATTTTAATTCCTAGAGAAAAAATAATGAAAGAAATCTTTAACATAATTTTTATTGTTTTCTCTCGATTATAAGGTCTTTTTGTTCAGTTTTGTTTTGATCCAGTAAGGGAAAAATTATTAGTTAAATTTTAAACACTTTTGGCTTTTTTCTTTATATTTAGATACTGAAATAATAGTTTCTGCTGAGTAATAGTTTCTTATTACAAAATAAAATGATACAACTATCCCGACAACAATACTCACTTATCGTGGCATGCTAAAAGACATATAAACAGAAAACATAACGTATTGTTGGCTACTCGGGTAAATCATCAATATTCACTTATTAATTTAACAAAATACTTATTATTATTAAGAATCAAGATAAAAACGCTCTGATTAATCAACGATTCTTAAGATTTTATGCAATTTATTACAAATTCTGTGTTTATTCAGCAATTTTTCAAGATTCCTAAGAAAATTGAAACTTTTTCAAAAACTCAAAATTTAAGCAAAACATTGATTGTATTCTATTTGTATCTGCTCTGTTTATGCTTATTGTTTCTTTTTCTTACTAACTTTTATAGTTTTATGATAGAAATTAAGAGTTTTTGATGATTTTCTATAGAATTTCAGTTACAAAAAATTCGACATTTTAGAAGAAAATAAATTCAAAATCCATAAATGCAAACAATTTTAAGCTTTAATATAAGTCATTTACCGAAAAACAGAAGTTTCTAACTGCTTTATTTATGTAATATTCTTATCACTATTTACATTAAGAAATTCATCTTTTTTTCTAAAAACTCATAATCAACAAGTAAAATTTTTAATGAAATCAACATATATCAAAATTTTATCTATGCTTCTTTGCTTAACATAAAAATTCAAACAATTTTTTAAAACGAACTTTTAATTTCATTTTCTACCAAACATTGAAAAATCAAGCAAAGAAAGTAATCGGAAGAAGAGGAAAAAAAATATAGAAAAGAAAATAATTGAATAGCATTTCGTTGCGTGATTTACGGTGTCTTATGAAGTAAAAAATTCTTCTCTCGTTTATGCTTAAAGCAACAATTCGTGCCAAGTCTGCTTATGTATGTAAATGTGAACACATACGCGTGCCACTTTGTTTTTCCAGCAAATAAATGTAAATCGGAAGTAAATGAATTTTTCTCTTGTACCTGTTCAATCAATTTGATTTTTAAAGAAATTCTTTCTAGTTGAATTAATGAAGATTTTTGAATGGAGATGTTTCTTGGTTTAATCAAGGAATAAGAACTTTCACTTAAGAGCACGTTACCGTAGGCCGAAGTTCTTATCCCTTGGTTTAAATAATTTTGTCTTATTTCTTAGTCGTAGACACACGTTGCCAAGGCTTGAAAACTCTTTGATTTCTGTATGAGAATCAACAAAAATCAAAAATAATCAAATACATCAACGAGCTGTTTTTTGTACTTTAACTTTAAATTATTCAGTGTAAATTACCAATAACTTGACATGCAAAAACAAAAAGATCAACAAAGAGGAACTTTGTAGAGAATCTGTGGAAAAAGTAAGCTGAAATCCAAAACAACATAAATAAGAACTCAAACAGTAATGTGCTTTGAAACTCTTTATTTTATTCACAAAATATGATTTACTTGCTATAACTGCTGACCTCGCTACAACCTGTTGCTATCAGTTGCTTTTTATTGCTCCAATTCAGAGTTGTTAAACTACTAGTCCGTAGTTTGTAGCCAATTGGCAACTATAGCTAGAAAAAACATACCAAAAATTAGCCATTGGCTATAGTAGTCAAAGTCTAATGTAAAAAGTAACCAAAAGCTACAAAGTAGATTCTACTTTTACAACTCTGCTCTTATTTACTCTTTTTAGGTTTTTATTTGATCTTTGTTGCTCATTTTTCGTGTGTCTATGCCTGGCTTGATTCATGATTTGAAATATTTCAATGAAAATTTTCCATTTAAAAGAAAAACAAACTTGTATGTTCAGACATCAGTCAAAAAAGTTTTCTTCCTACAATGTGTGGAATTTTTTAATTATTTCAAACAAGCAAAAACGAAATGAATGTATCATTTTAGACTTAGCCACATGCACATTTCACAAATACAAAAGCAGACATATTCAATTGATAACAAATTTCATTCATTAATTTTCCAATTCAACCATCGATACTGTAATGAATATAAAAGCGAAAGTAATTGCAAAAATCAAATCAGTTCAATTCGTTCATTCAAGCCAAACAGCAACAGTAAAATACAATAAATCATTTTTAGCTTGCAATCAAGGGATTATTAGAAGTTCTGCTGTGTCTTACAAATCAATAGTAATTTATTGTTGATTGTATCAGTAAAGAAAAAGGATAGCAATTTGTGTTTGTGTGTGTTTGTTTTAGCTTAGAGCAGTAATAAATAGTGATAAAATGAATAAGTTTGTAAGTTTTCTTAACTCATGATTCGTGCCATATTGTAGAAAGGATTTATGTTTTGTTATCTAAGAAAGTTTTCTGTGCAACAAATGGAAATAATAGAAAAATCAATGAAAGAAAAAAATTGCAGTTTTGAACGCATTTTTCATCTTCACAGTCATGTTTCAGTCTGGTGTTCAAAAATAAACTTGCTAAGACCGCGAATTTAACATAGAAACTTTATTTTTCAAAGTTTGCTTCAATCTTGTTTAAGCTAAATAAAAATTTTCACTTATTTTCTGAAAAGTTAGAAAGAATTTTAGCCAAATCATTCTTGTTCTAGTAATTTACCTAAAGTTCAATTTATTTTAACGGTCATTTTAGTTTTGAAAAAATTCTTAAGATTTTCAAGATGACACTTGGATGACACTTTTAAATTTCAAATGAGCGTTATTTTAAAGTAAATAAAGATACTTTAAAAACTGTCTAAGAACAGAATCTTGGGATTTTAACGTAATTAAAAAATATTAAAATTTCAAAGCAAGGCTTTACTAAAAAATTTTAAAAGATTTTTTATAGTTTTTGATCCGTTTGAAACACAGCTGTTTACTGTTTTTCATTTTTGGCCAAAAAACCAGAGTCCGAAGTCGACTAAAAATTCATATGTAAGCTAACTAAATTTAGTAGACTTAGCGAAAAACAGCTTTTTCTACTGTTACTGTTTAACATTAATGAAAAATCCCTTGTAATATTGAATTGAAAAATTATGCAGAAAGCCAAACAAAGTGTTAAAAAATTTTTTAAACTACTCAAAAAACAAACAAAAAATTCTAAATTGAAGGATATAGAGAGAAAAAGTTTCTCTATTCGAACTTCGAAGGGATTAAAAGAGATTTACAAATTTGTTAGTTTCTTAATTGTTCATTTAATTTATTTAAAAGTTGATTAGTATCTGAGATTTAGTTGAACAAATGTTTTTAGTAGAAGAAAAGTTTTCTTAATGGAAGATTTTGCAAGTTTTAATTTCACGCTCTCAAAACTAATAAATTCATTGAAAATTTAAATTTTATCAAATAATTTCCCTAAAGGTTAATTATTCTCATTTCAAAGCCTTTTCAATTCATCTATTTAGAATTTTATTGAAAATTTTCAAATATTGCACAGTATCTGCTTTGATCAACATAATGTAGTTCACAAATATTTGATTATCGGTAGATATGACATTTTCTCATTTTTCCTATGCAGTTGCATTTGCAAATTCTAATTGTGGCCTCAGTTGCGGTGTCAATTATGTGCCAACATTATCATCATCATGCGCAGCAGCATCTACAACATAATGCTATTCCCTCGTCACACTCGTCCCATTTCTATCTACAGCAACATCATCCGACACCTTTCACACCACAACAGCAACAACATTATGGCTTTCATTCATCCTCACCATCAACTTATGTCGATCTCGATCGATTTAATCAACAAGCAAAAGCAGTAAAGGATCAAATTAACTTTTTCAATCAACAAGAATATAAAAACTTGCGTGGCACAATCAATAGTGTTCATAAAGATGGAACTGAACCACACTTTGATTTTGTCATCAATGCCAATTACACTGACTTGGAAAAAGCAAGCGAACAATTTGTGAGTCTTGGTAATATGGCAGCAAAGCAAAATATGCCAAAAGTTATTAAAATTACAAAAACTGTAGCTGTCAAGCAGCCAGTTCCTGTTCCATATCCAGTGCCAGTCATTCAACATTCAAAATCTCAATCTTATCAAAATTATTTCGATTCTAGTCCAGCACCATCAACTTATTCACAGACAACAACTGAAAAGCCACATGATTTCAAACCATCACCGATGTTTAGCAATTATACAAGTTATATTAGCAAGTATTCATCGCCTACACCATCAACTGCCTACCAATATTCGCCTTCACCTTCTCCTTCACCATCTCCTTCAATTTCCTCTACTCCAGCTTCCGTAGCAGCAGCTCATAAAATTGCAGAATCATATATCAAGCAAGAATTCTTTTCAACTCAAAAACCAGGCGAAGCTCCATCAGAATATGACACTAGACCATTTTATGTTACAACATCTGATAAAGAAATGATTAAATATATTCCAGTGCCTTATTATATTGATGAAAATGGTGAACGACATGAACTTAGCAATGAAAGCAACAGCAATAGTATCAATGAATATTCAAGTGATGGTGAACCATTTTATAAACAATCAGTTGATGGTAAATTTCAAAGTTATACTGTAAGTTATCATCCAACAACTCCAACACCACCAGCTTATCATCACTATGAAGAACCACAAGCACTGCATGCAACTCCACATACAAATTATTATTACCGTCAAGGCGAGGTCGAGTCAGTGCCACTTCACGCAGTTGACAGCAATGTTTCACCATCACACCATTATGCTGTTGAAGAGCAAGTCAATGATCACAACAATGGCGAGCACGAACATGAGCATGTTCAGTACAAGTACGTGTACGAACGACGATAAAGTGAAGTGTCCAAAAGGAAATAATTTTTGTTATTTATGATTTTTATTGTTTATTATCGTTAATTATGTTATTACTGCCGTACTCTCACATGAATTATTCATGCTGAACACTTTTGTTGAAAATCATCGGGTAAAAATAAAGAAGCGACTCGTTCCGATGTTAATTATACGTTTTTTATTAAAATTAATTGCTATCAATTATAAATGTTTATGTTTTCATGCTTCCTTCCTGTTTACTGTAAATTGCTCATTAATTTATTGACATTGCTTTTATATTTGATGATTTAAAGTCTTTTAGCAGCACTAGAATGTTAATTAGGTGAAGATTTATAATTAATTATTTAAAACAATTGCTAACACGAGCAATTAAATTATTCCCAATTGAATTGATTCATTTTTTACAGAAAATATTCATGTTGATTGGCTTCAATGTAATTAAGACAACAAAAGCTTTTGAAAATTGATTAAATGAAAAGTCTTTCAATAAAGAGTTAAAATTTTTAATAATATTTCTTCCCTGGTAATCCGAAATGGAAAAAATAATGGCTAAATAGGAAAACTGAAAAGTTTTTTTTTAAATTTTCAAAAATTCCAAGACGAAAACAGCTCTAACAAAAGAAAACGAAAAGAAGCAAAATTTAAATGATGACAAAAAATTTCCTACAAAATTTTGAACTTTTCTTTTACTTCATAACAAAAACGTCTCATTTAATTGAAAATATCAATTATAAACCGTACTGAAGTGTTTCTACTACTGCAGATACTTCGAATTTTACACAATAAATTTTTGCATCGAAAATTTTGTCTGTAAACAAAGACGGAAATGACGCAAATAGCGAAAGAAAAAATTCTTTTGTCAGAGCTATTTTCTGTCTGGTTATTAGCTACATTTTTTTTTCAAAATAACTTAAACACACAAAAATACGTAGTTATTTTTAAAATTTTTACAATTAGTCAGAAATTTAAATTTTCTTGTTTCATTTCAATTAGAAATTTAACTTTCTTTTATTTCTAAATAGTTTATTTTAATTATCAACTGACAAAAACCAAGATAAATTTTTTTTTAAATTTTCTGTATAATTTTTTGTTTTCGAAAAAGGTTGTTAAATAAAGAATTTGTTAACTTCCATTTCTTTCTTAGCAGTAAATTCGCAGTAAATTTTCTAAGACACTGCCTTTCTAGGAAGGCAAGAAGTTGGTTCAAAAAGCATTTTTGATATGTTTTTGCGTTTTGTAACATTTAAGAACTTTTTGGATTTGCTTTATCAACTCTGCTTAAATATTTTAATTTTAACGAAAAATTATTTGAGTTTTTCGAAATTCTAACCGTTATTTTTAGTCTTTCAAAATTAATTTCAAATCTTTGGAACTCTTTGATTTTTGCAAAATAACCAGGGGGATTCACACGGTGGCAAAATGTTTGCCACTTTTGCCATTTTTCATACAAAAATTTGCCACTTTGCCACCGTGTCTATCCTCCTGAAAATAATTTATGAGAAAATTTTTATTCTTTTATTTTTGGTCAATATAAGCTAAAATAATTAGGTTTCTTTATTTATGCCAAATTAAAAATCAAAGAAATCAAAAAGTTCTCAGACCTTGATTAAATTTTTAAATTATTGAACTGAAAATGTTCATTTATTTTCTCTTTTAACAATTTTCACACTAATTTATTATTCTCTTGTGACTTTTGTGTCAATTATAGTATAATTTTAGTGAACATGATGAAACTCAGTGTAGTGATGATGATGATAATTTTGTAGACGTGGCACAATGTGAACAATTGGCACACGCTTTTCAATATAAATTGGCTTTGTTATTGGCACGGGAATATGACGAATTTTCTCTATGAAAATCGGTACTGGAACTTTTCGTTCGATTGTTACTTGTTTCACTTCGTCAGTGTCATAATTTCCCTCCCAATCTTCACCTTCGTATGTTTTTGGTTGCTCGTCAATTTGACTCATTCGTTTGCTATTAAAACTTCTGCCTGATGAAGCATTAATGACTATTAGTAGCAAAATAATTGTTTCAAGCTGTGAAATTAAAAGTGAAATTAGATGAAATTAATTCAATTAAAAAGTTCTTGCTTACTATTTTTGACATTTTCACTTTATTTGATCAATCAACTTGTGTTGCTTGCAACTTACTGATAACAGCATAAAACTTCAATTGTTATTTATAGCAAGCATTATGCATCATTTGTTATTGCATTTGCAATTGATTTTATCACAAATGATGAAAACATTTTGTGGGTAAAAAAGAAATGAAGCAAGAAATTGTGAAATAAAACTGTTCTTTATCAAGCATGATGCAATTTATTATTTGTTTATTTAACAACTTTTTAAAGTGACTCAATTTATTCTTTCATTAACTTTTTTTATCAAACTTTTGATAGAGAAGAAAAAAACACAAACAATCAACATCTTTTCACCCTCGTTCTCGTTCTTTCAATGACATTCGCATTATACAAAGAACTCACTTACTCTCCGATTTCGATAGCAAACTGCAAATAAATTTGGTATTTTAATAGCATAAAGATAGTCACTTTTCTCCCTCATTTCAAAGTCATTGACATTATTACTTTCAATAAAGTTTTCATCGCTTTAAGTGATTCTCAATTAGACTCTAATTGAATGAAGAGATAAGAGAGAGATATCTATAGATGATGATAATGCAATTAAAAAGCATTCATTTAAATCTTTAAAGCTCAAAATTTTCACTAAAATGATTGCAATCTTTCTTACTTTTAAGGCAAAAAATTATTTTATTCTTGGTAGTTTTACACTATTGTTGAAGAATTTCGAAAAGTTTTTGCAAAGTAGCACATATTTGGTATCAAAATGAGCTTAATACACACGGAGAGAAAAACATTATGAGTGCTAAAACGCCTGCGCCTATAACACTAAATTATGAGACCTAAAACAAAAATATTATAAGACTCATAAAACTTTTTATAACACTCATAAAAAAATTATTAATATCATAAATACTTTATAAGTGTTATAAAAAGTTTTATGAGCCTTATAATATTTTTGTTTTAGGACTCATAATTTAGTGTTATAGGCGCAGGCGTTTTAGCACTCATAATGTTTTTCTCTCTGTTCAATTTTCAATTATTTAAAATAAATTTAAGCTCAATTGGTCAAAATTTGACTGAACTAGAGCAGTTTAAGTAAGGACAAAAATATAATCTAATAAAAAAATCACTGAATTGATAATTTTGAAGATTCAGTTTTACACTTTAATTTTGATTTTTATTTGTTGTTTTTTACTGGTTTCTGTTATTCAAATTCAAAATGGCGGTTAATTAACAGTTAAAATTTCTTAAACGATTTCATTCTTTGTTATTGTAAAATGTGATATAATTATTCTTTCTTAAAACAAAAACACAAAAACAATTTTTTTTATTATAAAAACTTCATTGTTGTTAAATAACTCATAAACAAGCTGAAAAGCTAATAAACTCATTATCAAATCAAATCAAATCTTTATCAAAACATAAAATTTGTCATAACTCGGCAACGAAAGCACCTAAAAATTTGACTTTATGCGGTTTTGAATCGTCTAATAATGCTCTTTCAGAAAATGCATTCAAATAATTTTTGAAAAAGTTTTGCATTTTAATCTTTAGTGCTTCGTAAGCGCAACTACGATATTTTGAAAATATTTTAAAATTGAAAAGTTCGTTAACAAAAAATTAAAATTCATTATTTAGCTAAATTATCAATGTTCCTCATTATAAAAGATGTTGTTAATGAGCTTCTTTCATATGATTTTAGCTTAAAATTTGAATTATTTTGATTTCATTTCAAAAATGATTTTTGAAAACATATTTTGAAATTTTCAAAAATCCAAAAGAAAGTTTTCGAAAATTACTTTTGAAATATTTTTGTAACAGTTTAAATTTCGAGCGACACTATCAAGTTCTTATTTTCATGATGTTGACCAAAAAAGAAAAGAACGAAGAAAAGTTTTTGAATTAAAAACGATAAAATAATAAGTGGAGAGATAACATGGCAATATTCTTCGTTATGAATGCGGCAGACAGTGGCAGACTCATAAGATGAAAAACTTTTGCATTTTATAAATTTTAATCGTACAAGGAGAGAGAAAGAATGAAAAGTTGACAAGAATGAAGAAATGTTTAACAATTTTCATTCTTGTTTCGAGCTTTTGAAGCTCATTAAAATCTTCATTTACATGAGTATAAAATTATAATTAAATAGCAGGGAGAGTTTATTTAACTTTAATTAAATGCTTATTGTGTTTGTGATTAAATGACGACAAGAGGGAGAAATAAATTTAAAATTTGAAACAATTCATGAAACTTTTTAATAGCTTCAACAGACGTTGTCGTTCAACGCACTAAATTTAATTTTTTTCATTAGACAGGGCTTTGTGACACTAGCGACAAGCAAAGCAGACCAAAGCTATAAATAAAGCGGTTATAGAGCGTAATCCTTGCAGTAAATTCTCCCTTTAAATTATGATTTACATAGAAAGAGCTCAGCGGAGAATAGAACATAAAGTTTGGAATAAATCAGCAAAATAATCGTAAATTGGAGTTGAATGCAAACACACATCCATGTATGTGAATAGCAGGCTTTGTTTTTTTGTGTTTTACTAGCCCCTATTGCCATATTTTCAGGTTGCACTATGGCTATTTCATGTTCTGTTTGCTTGCTCGAGTATTGTCAGTTTTATTTAAAGATGAATAAGGGTCAGAAGCTTTGTATTTTTTCAAGAGAAAAGACTTATTCTTAAGAATTCTAACAAAAGCTTTTCATCAAAACTTCTCATATATAAAAGCTTGAAAATGCATTTATTAATTAAAATTTGATGAACAAAACAAAAGTTTTATCCAATTTGCCTCTATGAATGCTATATAAAAGTTTATTTGGAATAAATAAAATCTCAACTATAGAATACAGTGTTGTTAAACTACTGGTCCGTAGTCAGTAGCCAAAAGCTACAAGCAAGATTCTACTTTTACAATTCTGACAGAATGCATTGTTAGATACGATCGGAACTGAAGCTTATCGGTTTGCTTTTATTATCAATCTATATTTGCAAATTTCATTCTTTCGATTCATAAATACATTCACTTATTCAAACGTAAAAACTGCTGTCATGACATATTTTTGTCTGTTTCTTTAATTTGCTGTTTACATTTGTAATTATGATTTGATCTGCATTTACTTAATTGGAATTTCTGTACTGCACAAATTCTGGGTGAATTTAATAATTTGTAAATTTTTCCATATACTTTTGAAAAGTACTTGTGCTAACAAAGTACATGATGCCTACTATAGGCATGACGTACTTTGTAGAATCACCTACTTTAATAAGCCTGTTAAAAATTTAAACTTAATGTTGTATGACAAAATGTTGCAAAACAACTAAAATATGTTGCATGATAAGTGGAAAATGGGCGAAATTTCTCTTTTTCTGTACACCAAATTATAGATAATACTAGCATATAGCGTCTATGAAATGACTTTCTATTGATTTTGAGCAGTTTTATGAAGATTACTCAAGCAATAAGGCTGAAATTTGAGTTTCTATTTTGACATTCTTCAAAAATGTCATTTTTGTAAGATTAGTAACGCTCGTAGAATTGAAATCACTCAAAAAAGAAGAGTTTAAGGAACAAATAAATACCAAATAATAGTAAATATGTTGATTATTGACCATTTCTAACAGTTTTATTCCTTTAAAATCAGTAATAAAAGAGAATTCTGAGTTCTATGAAAAATCTGGTAAAATTTTAAACTAGAGAATTCTCTTACTAGATTCAAATGATTTTAAAAATTCGCAATTGAATGCCATCAGACTTTCTGAAATTCTTTAACGATTCGAATGTTTATACCAAGCTTAACTATTTCTAAATAATTCATACTATGTTGACTTTACTTGTTTATCTTCACACACTGCAATGCTTGTAATTGATTGCATGAAAGGGATGAAAAATATTTTGTGTAACATGCAACAGCTATCAGAACTGAGTGACTGAAAACAATAGAAATGACAGAGAGAAAACATAATGCTCTAATAAAATATGCAAGTTGAAGCTAACCATCAGAAAGTTTATCTATGCAATGTAACCAAAACATAAGTACACAAAGTATGAAGATTTATTGCTTGTTTTTTCATTCGTAAACGTTGATTTTTTGAGCTCATAAGAAGTATAACATGACACATAATAATATCACGACACACACACGGTTATTATTTAATTTAAAATTCAATGTATGTCAGGGATGCAAGTAGCAGTAACAAAAAAGTCATAACAGTAAAAGTTGATGTGCTTAAAGTGCCATTGATCATAAAAGTAAAATGAACTCGTTTGGCGGAAGGTTTTCAGTTCAGTGATTTTAATCTCATTTCGATCTAAAAAAGCGACCGAAATAGTAAAAAATTTGGTCCTTTTTATAGAATGAGAAGAGAAAAAGATACATAAAGCGTGGGATGCAATAAAATCGTGTCATAAATAAACTATTGCTGATTACTACCACTGTATAGCTTTATTGACAAGGACAAGCGAATCTTTAACTCAATTTCATTTCTATTCACCTTAATATTATTAAAATTGTGCACAATTTTGTATGTTAACAGTCGAATAAAATTCGCTCATTTGATTTTTATTATTTGACTCATTTTATGCTCAAAATTGATTGAAAATGGAAAAACCAGTAAAAGTTTAACTTCGCCCGTTACGATTGAATAAATTTTTACAATTCAAATCAAAAAATTTTAAATTTCTATTTTCAATTGCTTGAGCCATTGACCTGCACAATTTTAACAACAAATCGATTTTTATCTAATGAACGAAGCCTCTGAAAATTGATTTTTTATTTCTATTTTTATATACAAAATAATTCGAATGGAAAAAGGAAAAAAGAACTTATCTGAATGAAATTTTAATTTAATAAGAAAAAGAACAGAAAAAGTTATTACCTCTGTGAAGTTAGTCAAATTTCGGCAAACCGATTTTCAGCCGAAGTTTAAATGAAAATTGAATTCAGAATTCTTGTAGAAAGAAAAGTTTACCTCGAAACTATCAAGACATAAGAATTATTTCTTACCATTTGGTTGAAAGCTTAATTTAAAGTTTGACCAAAAATTTCAGTCAAACTTTTTGTTTTGAAAAATTGTGCTTAACTTTTGGCCGCAATACGTAAACCACCAAAATTTATTTCGGCCAAAAAATCGGCTCCCCGAAATTCGGCTAACTTTACAGAGATAAAATAATTTTTCTGTTTTAAGTTCTTGTTTTACATTTTTATAAACTTTAAAAAAGTAAAATTTGTTTTCCTAAAGAGACTTTACTTCATAAGAAAA